>CAIGQZ010001108.1:9434291-9446600 GCA_903798205.1 Danio tinwini
TAGATAGATAGATAAAGCTTCATTTGTAGATAGATAGATAGATAGATAGATAGATAGATAGATAGATAGATAGATAGATAGATAGATAGATAGATAGATAGATAGATAGATAGATAGATAGATAGATAGATAGATAGATAGATAAAGATTCATTTGTAGATAGATAGATAGATAGATAGATAGATAGATAGATAGATAGATAGATAAAGCTTCATTTGTAGATAGATAGATAGATAGATAGATAGATAGATAGATAGATAGATAGATAGATAGATAGATAGATAGATAGATAGATAGATAGATAGATAGATAGATAGATTGAGATAACAGATAGAGAGCATTACACTGATGTTGTGATGTTTATAGATCTATATGGAGTGTGGGATTTTCATTCTTTGTCCCCCATCCCCCCCGTTTTCAACATTTTAACCAATGAACACATCAGTCTATTTATAGAAAATAAGACAGAAACTGAATTAGTTCGGGGAGCACTGGAATTACACGACCATGCTGAGCCACAGCAGAATCTGCACATGCAAAACAGACAGTGATACAACATAATAAGCAACAGAAACGTCACTGTCAAATAATCCAAATGAATCTGTAACATTTCTGCCATTTAGCAGTCAATCACACGCTTGCTGCTGTCAGCAGTTTGGATGTTTAGGATGCTTACAGTTGCTTACAGTTTGTGAACGTCTCCACTTCTTCATTATTACCTTTGAAAAGCCTAGTTGTAATCCTGCATGACATGATTGGTGATAAGAGACAACCAAACACTTGCTGGCTTCCACTTGAAGCTGCACTTATGCACTTACTGCCAGAGCAGAATCAGGGGGAAAAAACATTTAAGAGATTAAAAAGGTGAAGTGAGGTTGGCAGAGATTATGTAAAAGATGTAGATGTGTTCTCATTCAGTACATTTAAAAAATACTCTTTACCCTTTTTCTAAAAGATGTCTTTTATGCTCAACACAGTTTCAACACCGTACAAATATTATGTTATAATTTCAGTTGTAATAGTCAAGTTATTTGGTTACATTAGTTCCAGTTTTGGCTTTGGTACTAATTAATCTACACTTAAAAAAACGGTAGGCTTCTACACAATTCATTCTGTCCGAACACAAACTGATTAGCTTAACGTAATTGTTTTTATTTAAGTGGATTGAACATAAAACAATTAAGTTGTTAAATAAAAAAATGAAGTTTTTATTAAAAATTTAGTTAATTTTCGCCTTATTTTAAATAATTACTTTAAACAAGCAGCAAATTCTTTTTTATGATCTACTCAATTTTTTGAGTAAATTTTAAAGTTGTGAAACTTCTGAAATACATTAAGAATTAAGTAAAGGTTACTAAAACATTAGGTAGGTTCAAATAATTAAATAAAGTAACTGCATGTATTTTAATTATAGAATTATATTGATTATACTTATTTTTAGAGACTTTACGTAAAAATATAATCAAAAAGTTTTCATTTAATCATTAATGCTGCATGGGCACTGTATATAATCCCTAAATGTTTTTGATTTGGTGCGCATTAAATATTACTTTAATATATAAACACTCACCAGCCACTTTATTAGGCACAGCTTACTAGTATCTGGTTGGCCCCCCTTTTGCTTTCAGAACTGCCTTAATCCTTCATGGCATAGATTCAACAAGGTACTGGAAATATTCCTCTGGTCCATATTGACATGATAGCATCATGCAGTTGCTGCAGATTTGTCAGCTGCACATCCATGATGCGAATCTCCTATTCCACCACATCCCAAAGGTGCTCTATTGGATTGAGATCTGGTGACTGTGGAGGCCATGGTGTGTCAAGAAAATATCCACCACACCATTACACCAACACCACCAGCCTGAACTGGTGATATAAAACAGAATGGATCTATGCTTTCATGTTGTTGACGCCAAATTCGAGACCCGAAATCGAGACTCATCAGACCAGGCAACGTTTTTCCAATCTTCTATTGTCCAATTTTGGTGAGCCTGTGCAAATTGCAGCCTCAGTTTCCTGTTCTTAGCTGACAGGAGTGGCACCCCTTCTGCTACTGTAGTGCAACTGCCTCAAAGCTGGATGTGTTGTGCATTCAGAGATGCTCTTCTGCATACTTCAGTTGTTTGAGTTACTGTTGCCTTTCTATCAGCTGGACCCAGTCTGGCCATTCTCCTCTGACCTCTGGCATCAACAAGGCATTTGTGCCCACAGAACTGCCACTCACTGGGTATTTTCTCTTTTTTGAACCATTCTCTGTAAACCCTAGAGATGGTTGTGCGTGAAAATTCCAGCAGATCAGCAGTTTCTGAAATACTCAGACCAGCCTGTCTGGCACTAACAACCATGCCACGTTTAAAGTCACCTAAATCACCTTTTTTCCCCATTCTGATGCTCGGTTTGAACTGCAGCAGATCGTCTAGACCATGTCTACATGCCTAAATGCATTGAGTTGCTGCCATGTGATTGGCTGAGTTTTACCTAAAATTGACAATTGTACCTAATAAAGTGGCCGGTGAATGTATGCGTGTGTATAAATAAAAAATACTATGTGTATATAAATATACCATGTGTGTATATAAATATACCATTACAGCTATGTAGATTACAATTTTTGTAGAAAATGCTTTTGATCAAAATGAAGTTTAAAATTGAGGAAACTTAAATAAATAAAAATAAATAAATAAATAAATAAATAGGAAAAATAAAATGGGCTGTTACCAATGTAAGTCTTTTGATCAGTGTATTGCATCCTTTTTGAATAAGATTATTTATTTCCTTTAAAGAACTGTTGAACTCACGAAATGGATTTAGCTTTACTGAATGAAATTTCGACATTTTCAAAATTAAAATGCCATTAGATAAATCGAGACCAGAAAAAAACATCTGCATGCAAATAATGACCAGATGCAGTAATTCCAACATTAGCCCAAAACACTGCTGTACAACCAGATTTCTTCTAATCCAGCTAAGTGATAGTGATGACTGCCACAAAACATGATCTGATGCAACAGATTGGCTCATGTCCAGTAAAAGAACTAAAAAAAAACAGCATCTCCCTAGAATCAGATATGCAATGCCATCTGCAAAAAAAATTACCCACATATGCGGAATGCTGTTCGTCTGATGTAAGAGATAATATAGTTTTAGTCAATGCAGAGTTCTGAACAAATGCAGAATGCACTTGATCCTCTCCAAAGGCCAGATTAAGCTGTGCCATGTCTGCCATTCTGCTGTCTTGTGGTCTGTGATGAGCCTGATGTCACCAACATTAAAGCACGCCCTGCTGCATTAGTGACCATCTCAATTCTCACACTCAGCAAAGCTAAGACACGCACAGCCAAAGTCATCTCCAGCATACACTCATGCATGTACATTGCACACTCTTAAAAATAAAGCTCCCAAAAAAGCTTCTATAGCCTGACGCTTTTTAGTAAAGTCGCCCAGAGTTTCAAAGTGGCCAGGATGACCTCTATTTTTACTGTTTAAGAAAATAAAATGTTTTGATTACACTTACCAATGAATGTAGTTGACAAATAGGCAGTTAAAATGGCTTTTTATTATGTAAAACAGAGGTTCTCAACCTTTTTTACTTCGGGGCCCACTTCTTTCTCTGATAATTTTTTGAAGGCCCACCTTTTCTCATTTTCTCTAAAATGTTTGTATGAAATGCTCATTTAAATCTTTTTTTTTATTAACAAATCATACATTATATTATAATGACAAATATACTATTTGTTGTGCCTTCTATTATTAGAATGTAATAATAAAAAAATCAGAATCAGAAAGAGCTTTATTTCCAGGTATGTTCACACATACGAGGAATTTGTTTTCGTGACAGAGCTTCTACAGTGCAACTGAATTACAGAGGACTAAAAAAACAGATAATAAATATATTTTAAAAAAGTGAATGCAATATACAAATTGACAAGTGTATGTACAGGTGTATTACTATATACAACATAATATGTGCAGGTGTTATGTGCAAATTGGCATGTAAAGTGTGCTGTTAAAAAAGTGTATGTGTGTATAAAAAAAAGTGTATAGCAGGTAGTGATGTTGGTTCCACAATTATTATCATCATCAAGTGTTCATGAGATGGATTGCCTGAGGGAAGAAACTGTTTCTGTGTCGGGCTGTTCTGGTGCGCAGTGCTCTGTAGCGTCGACCAGAAGGTAAAAGTTCAAAGAGGCAGTGTGCTGGGTGTGAGAGGTCCAGAGTGATTTTAGCAGCCCTTCTGCTCGTTCTGGATAAGTACAGTTCTTGGAGAGTAGGGAGGGTTGTACCAATGATTCGCTCAGCAGTCCGAACTATTCGACGTAGTCTTCGGAGGTCGGATTTGGTAGCTGAGCTAAACCAGACAGTTATTGAAGTGCAGATGACTGATTCAATGATGGAGGTGTAGAACTGTTTCAGCAGCTCCTTTGGGAGCTTGAACTTCCTCAGCTGACGAAGAAAGTACAGCCTCTGTTGAGCTTTTTTAAAAATGGAGTCAATGTGAGTGTCCCACTTCAGGTCCTGAGAGATGGTGGTGCCCAGGAACCTGAATAACTCCACTGCTGCCACAATAAAAATATATTGTATTTCAATGAGAACCACAGATCAACAGGGATATTGCAAAATATTAGTTTCTGCTTCAAACTGGACTGGCTGAATATCTATTAAACATCTACTATTCAAAAAATATACAAACAAATGTAAAATACAGAAAAATACCCTCAATCTGTTGAAACGCATCGATCTGATGGTGGAGTTTGCAGCTGGATATTACTGGGAGATCGCTGACAGAAACAGTGAATAGCTCTGCCAGAGCCTATGCAAGTTTATTCTATGGCAGAAACACCATTGAGCCTCACTGGACCCTCCTGTATAGGCGCGCGTTCGTTATAAAACACTTACACGACATAAATTTGGACAACTATGCGGATATTAAATAGTTCACACAAAAATACACAAAGAGATACTTTCACTTCACGCATAGTTTGTGAATAAACAGACTTACTGTCATGCCTGAAGGCACGGGGTCTCAGGATTATCAAAAGCACATATATTTATTAAAGGACACTTACGAAGATCACAGGATGAACAGGGCTTGAAGACAAACATCAACAGTAAGACATGTAGACAATACCGGACAATGAAGGACAATACATACACAGGGGATGACGACATGATAACACACAGGTGGATGAACACAGGTGAAGGTGATGAACATAATGATAGCGGGAACTAAAACAAAAAGGAGCACATGGTGAAGATCGCATGACGAATATAAACACACAAGGAAAACAGGTTGTGACAGTACACCCCCCCCCCTTAAAAGGCCCGCCTTCGCGCCTAAATAAAAGGAGGGGGTGAGGGGAGAGTCTGTGAGGGAGGAATTGGAGTGCGTGGAAAACAGGAGGAGGCCAGGGAGGAGTCAAGGGAGGGAGGAACCAGGAGGTGAGTTGGAGGGCGTGGAACAGAGGAGGAGGCCAGGGAGGAGTCTTAGAAAGTAGGAGGAGCCAGGAAAAGAGGTGAAGCAGGAGGAGGACCCAGGACACAGCCTGGAGGACGGCCCAGGGTGGAGTTGACAGAGGGAGGAGCCATGGAGGAGGAGTGGTCGCTGACTCCAGGGGGCCGACCGTGGGAGACGCCGCTGATGGAGGTGGAGCCCAAGGAGTCGACGAAGAGCCGTAGGGCAAAGGTGACGCCGAGGTTCCGGAGGGCCGAGGTGGATCGGACGGCTCACCTGACCGAAGCGACAACACAGGTCCGGATGTCTGCGGTAAAGCCAGAGCGACAGAGGACTGAGGCGTAGCTGGAGGGAAGGAGGAGCTGAGCTGGCAGGATGGAGGGATGAGGCGCAGCCGGTGGAGTGGAGTCCAGAGGTGGAGGCAGGGCGACGACTAACCAAGGCGGAGCCGGGGGGACGAGGGAGCCTGGTGGGGCCGGTAGGCTGACGGTCCAAGGAGGAGAGAGCCAACGTGGAGCCGTTGGGTCGGAGGGCCGAGGTGGAGTCCGTAGCTCGGAGGGTGGAGGAGAGGACGTCGGGTGACAACCTCTGGCCGGCGAAACAGGTGGGCAGGCCCGCAGGGATACCTCCACACATGCGGTTGGAGGGTGAGCTGGGGGACTAGCTGACTGTAGCTACACTGGAGAAGGCAGAATGGTTGTGGATGTCACTGGAGATAAAGAGGGCAGGTCGGGTGGGGTGCTGCTTATGACCCTGGAGGTATCATCTTCTGGGATGAACAGGACTCAAGAAGGGCTGTCTGGGAACAGAGGGAGGGGCTTGACTTCGCTCCAGAAGTCAATGAGCAGCATTTCAGGGTCCAGGGCCAGCTCACCCTCTGCTGTGGGTCGGTGGATGGGCTTCTCGTTCGGTCTCTCGACGTCCACCAGGACTCCCACTTTTGGCGATGTTGCCGGCTCACGCACCTGGTCAGACGGCTGGTTGAGCTCCTCCTGCTCGGTGGTGTTCCGCTCTGTCGCTCTCGATGGCGATGACTCACACACCGCGGGTGGCTCTCCGTCTGCAGTGGGCTCTGGCGTACACTCCTTGCAGATGGTAGGGCTGGTCACTGGGTCTGGAGTGGCACTTATGTCGAATGATGGTCGGCTCTTTGCCAGTGTCCACTTCACATAGGCAGCAAGATCGCCTCGAGGACCATCTTCGGACTGTTTTGCTCTGCACGAGGTGTTCAAGTTGTAGAACCCGCAGAGCACGTCGTCCGGCCAGCTGTATCTTTTAGCTAGAAACAGGAAACGGTTTGTATGGTCCTCGAGGCTGTTCCCCCTGCTTCAACATTGGGATGAGGATTTCCAGGGTGTAGATGGTGTCCATGGGTAAACACACAAGGGAGAGGAAAATAAAACACTGGGGGCAAAAAGACTATGAAAATAAAACGAGGGGAAAACAAGCCGCAAACTTTTCTTTGTGGTCCAGTATCCTGTCACGCCTGACGTTCGCAGAAAGAAGGCACGGGGTCTCAGGATTATCAAAAGCACATATATTTATTAAAGGACACTTACGAAGATCACAGGATGAACAGGGCTTGAAGACAAACATCAACAGCAAGACATGTAGACATTACCGAACAATGAAGGACTAAACACAAGGACAATACATACACAGGGGATGACGACATGATTACACACAGGTGCATGAACAAAGGTGAAGATGATGAACATAATGATGGCGGGAACTAGAACAAAGGAGCACATGGTGAAGATCACATGACAAATATAAACACACAAGGAAAACAGGTTGTGACAATTACATGTAGTTGCAGACACGATAATGTTTTTGCGCCAAGATTGAAGCAATCAATCTGAGAACAGGAGAAAGTGCATTACTTTGATCATTTTAATCATAGCTTAAAATCTCACGGCCCACCTGCAGGATCGCTAAGGCCCACTAGAGGGCCTTGGCCCACTGGTTGAGAATCCATGATGTAAAACATTATTTTGAGTCTGTTTGCCACCTGTCCTCATAGATTTGCTCATGTTAAGTGGAAAGTTTGAAGACGTGCACTTTGAATTTAAAAAAATGGTATATCGAATTGAACATACTGGTAAATTACATTGTGAAGTATGTGTCAATACCGCCGCCACATTTGTACAGTGCTCCTAGGACAAAAGTCATTCAACCACACTAGTCAAAACTAAAGCCAATGTAAAGATGCTGGACTTTTGTGCTGCGTACAGGTGTAGTAATGAGCAAACAAAGAAAACAAAGCATAAAGACAGAACATTTCATAGGTAAGATTTAGTTTCTTTGTTACGAACTTTTGTGCACTTTTTGTGCACTGACCATAAGTTAAAGTAGCACCAACTTGCTCTAAATTCTTGGCTTATGTTAGTTTTGTTGAATAAAATCACAAACAATGTAAATGAAATATGACAACAAGATGCTGCGTTGCCAGAAATTTGTATTATTGATGGCTAAGTGAAGTTATGGCTAATTTTTGAAGTAACTTATAAGGGCGCCTGATATCATAACAGTGCCTGCGCCTAAATGTGCATACTGTCCACGCTAAATTATTGAATATCACAAATGTTATATATCATTTAGATCAGAAAGGTGGAGGTGCACATTGAGATGCAGGAATATTGATGGTTCACACGAGTCGTTCATAAAGGAGATTGATTCACAAACGAATTGCTCCCTCCGTTAGAATGAAAAGTGAATGCAGGAGAGGGGGGGTGTTTCTGGACACGGATTAGATCAAATTTAACAGGGAGGGTGAATAATACATCTCCATGCACAAAAACACATGCTCTTTGTAGCAATGCTTGTGTGGTCACTTATTCAATCGATGTAGAAAAGGGATGTAGAATGATAATTTTCGTAATTAAAAAAATATATATTTGCATACGGACCACCGGGAAAACTCCCGATCATAGATATATGTAAAAATGTTTATATATCTTTGACTCCTGATGGCCAGTCCTTCACTGCACCTTAGTCCCACATTCAATAAAGCACTACCCTGTACTAAAATGGCTGCTCTATTGATGCATTCCTTCCAATAGACAACAACAGCTTAGGCGATATCTAATGTAAATATCTATGATTAGCAACGAGCATCTTCACCACCGCATTACCAAACCGGAAGCTGTAAAACACCATTTTTGAAGAAAATTATATTTTTGTTGTTTGATGATTGAAAGAAAACTTTCACTAACTTTACTAATCACTACATTTATCAATTCTTTCAGTGTTCCACTTTATAATAATATAGAAATAGCGTGAGAGTGATCTATCTTCATTGTTAGACACTTGTTGTCGTATAGTGCTGTTCATTTCATATGAAATTATGGATATTTTTCAATATATATGGGTTTCATGTCAAAAGGACAACAAAACGTAACAATTTTATAGTGGTTCCTAAAAGGTTACAGATGTGAAAAATGATGAGTCAACTTTACATGTACACATCATGGGCTTCAGTCACATGATCTTCATGTCCTTCAACTAATTCTTTATTTTTGTGGAGTTGCCTAAATTTCTTTTTCAAGAGTTCACACTTAGCTAATGATTGATTATAAAACATATTTGGCATGCTGTCCCGGGAGAGAGCTCTGAGCTTATGAGATCCTCGAGCATGGGGCTACCTTTTTTTTTACCTCTATTTGCAGGGCGAAAGGGGAGTTTAGGCTCAGGTAGATCTCTAGAACTCCCCTGCTGTTTGAAGCTAGTGTGCAATTAGGAATTGTTATGATGATGTAACTACTTACTAGGAGCACGTCTATAGTGCCAATTTCAATAAGTCAATTAGCTTAAGTTGTATGTTTTTGGATGTTGGGAAACTGGGGGAAACCCATATGAGCACAGGGAGAACGTGAACTCTGCACAGAAACGTTGATTGGCCTGGTAACAGCTAGAACCAATGGCGTTCTTGCTGTGGGGCAACAGTGCTAACCACTGGGCCACCGTGCTGCCCATCTAGGAAAGGAGGAGGGAAGGAAGGGGGGATTCTTCAAAACGAAGATGACTATGGTATGGAACTTAGGTTATTTATGGAGACTTAGGAATCGTTTGATTGGTGATTCATCAATTGGATAATGCTGGACCAGCTGTGAGCAATCAGAAACACATGATCCTCTCAAAATTAGTTTATAAATAAACCACTTAGCATTAGCATTTAGTGTCACACCAGAGGACATGGCTTTCAGTGACAAATGTATGAAGTTCCTATAGTTTTTTAGGAATATATGGATGGAAAATAAATAATTTACTAAAATAGCCCCTTGTAAAAGAAGGCCTTTAAAGAATTTCATGATTTTTTTTTATTTATAAGAGCTGTAATTTATTGAACTATGCTTGAGACACCTCATTGAGATTTGGCTCAAAAATGCAATAACAGCATTTTGTTAACAAAAGGTCCACATAATACAAAGTAATGTTTAACAATTTACTGCACTTTAAATGATGACTACACTATTTCTATTCATTTTTGTTATTTATGACAGTAAAATGCAACATCATTTCAACAACATTTACATGTTCAGACCAATAAAAAATTCTCTGTTTCTCTGGATCTATTATAGAAATGGGTTTGACTAATATATTAATATTTGTTTTATTCTATAACGATCTGATAACATTTCTTACAAATGTCTTAAATTTGTTTTTATTTCAGAAAACGACAATTTAACAGAATAACGTTTTATTTTTTTCAATTCTCGTGGTCAAAAGCCAGGGTTACTCTATCCAATAAGATTTCACTTCTGAAGTTAAAACATTGGTAAATGAATACATGTCTGAAAACATTAGGGCTGAAAGCTGATTCCAAAAAGAATCAATTTTTTTTTATCTGGAGGCGTCAATAAGTGGAATCGACTCCTCTTTTCAGTTACAATGAACTAATTAATAATTTGACTCTCTCTTGCTAATACCGACAGAGGTCACTTGCTAATAATCATCAGATCCATTTCCACTAACAGATTTGGATGGTTTGTTCAATGAATTGATTCAAGTAGCCATATCCATGGTTCACTTACTTTCATTTTTAACAGCTGGTTATACTATATCATGCTGAAATATCCAAATAATGTAAATGTGTATTGCTGATTATTACTTTTCATTCAGTTCATTCCATTTAGTGTAAAATAGACAAATCTAATGCACACATATTTACATGTTATTTGTTGAACGTGCCTCATAAATGGCTTCAGCATACATGTGAAAACTGAATTATTGTCCACAGCAGAAGATTTTAAACTCCAAGCTTAATACATAAAAATATGCATGACAATGTTTTATCTTATTTTCGTTTTAAATACAGTTCTACTTGACTTTTTTCTTTGTATAGTGCTAAAAGCCTGACATTGTTATCAAGGTTCCACACACATCTGATTGACAGTAATAACGCTTTGGTTATTTCTGCCATTTCTATCTGGCAGTTGTGCGCATGCATCTTAGACTCAATATGTTAGAGTGGCTTGTATGTATTAAACGTTATGTGCTTGATTGAGTTTTCTTTTAGCTTATTTACTACTAGTGGGGTTTAAGTATAAAATATTGGAAAAGAATCCCAACAGCAGTGAGGAAACGATTCTCAGAATCGACTCTTGAACTTGCAATCGGAATCGATTCCAAATATTTGAGAATTGAACAGCCCCTGTTCAAGGCTCGAGTTTCTATGCTGATCCTTCCCCTCTCTCTGCTCTCAATGCTTTCCTGTCTGTCCTTTACTATCCTATCACAATAAAAGGTGAAAAACATCTTTAAAATAATTATATTTAAAAACTGTTCTCCTAAATTTCAACATTTTTATTTTAAATTTAGAAGAAATCTCATCTGTGGTTAACAGAACAAAACAAAATCCTACAATTTACTCACAGCTAAAAATAATCCAGAGAAAGTGAGAATTGTCAAATGGTCTCATTTTTTTTGTCATATAACTGTATAAAAATGATATCAATTCGGACTTTAAACAAATTATTCTGCCTAGTTCACCCATAAATGATAATTCTGTCATCACTTTCTTTACATTTACATTCATTCTTTCAGACACTTTTACCCAAAATGATTTACGAATGAGGATAGTAAAAGCTCTTTAAAGCACCAGAAGAGCAACAATATGTAGATGCAGTGACAAGTCTCAGTTCCATTAGCATTGTCCACTTTTGACACCTCAAAAGGTGATTAAAAACAAATTAAATTAATATGAATCGAGTGATTTAATCTCCTGAAGAGATATGACTGCTTTATGAGATGGACTAATTAATTTAAGCTTCAGTTTACAGACAAAAATTGATCAGCCAACAATGCTTACAGCATGCAAATTTGGTCAGAGAACCAATGAGGTTTGTTATCGTGCATCAATGCATTAAGTGGGTATTGATGTTTCTGATCAATGAGAGAATGTGAATAAAATCCTAAATTAAATATTTTCTTCATATAAAGCATTTGCGAAAACACTTCTTCTGTGGCAACACTGCAACAACAAAAAAATCGTTTAAAACCTTTAAGACTGCAGTGCAGCAGGCAATGCACAGCTAATTAAGACAGAGACGGAAAAGAGAGATAACTTGAATTGTGGGAGATTTAAGACTGAGTTTTTAATTAATTCCTCTGAGTTTAAACAACAAAGCCTAAAAAGGTTCAATCTAGTCATTCTTTTGAAAGGATGTGTGCTGACTAAACAAAAGCTCAGTGTATGTGCCATTCAGAGTGCTCAGACTCAAGTCTTAATTGTAATGGATGCGTCCTTACACACACACATAAAAGCAATGTAACTTTCCAAATTACAGTTGGCCAGTTTTTCCTAGGAACACACACTTTTAAAGACAGTGATATAGAGGATGCATATATATATA
>CAIGQZ010001108.1:9447000-9498460 GCA_903798205.1 Danio tinwini
TATATATATATATATAGATAGATAGATATACTGTCTGGAAAATGTGTGTGAAAAGTAAACGTTCTGTCCAGATAAACATGAACTACTTGGATCTTACCTTCTGACTCCTGCAGCTCTGCATACATGATCAACATCTGATAAGAAAGAGGGGGAAAAAAGAAGAAGGGGTTGCATGAATTATTGAAACACTTTACAAAATAAAACACTTAGTTTAATGAATCAATGCCTTGGCATACATCCTAGCTAACTCAGTGCTGAGACCATAGAGTTATGGAGGTTTACCCTGGCAGATCTCAGATCGGTTTAAAGCTGGACTCATAATGCATTTCATTCCTCTAGATTAAAAAAAAGAGAGTGACATTAGAAAGAGGCTTTAAGAGTGGTGGATTAAATACTGCATGTGTGGCATATGTCAAGATTTCAGCGAGAGATATTATAGTGAATAATCTCATATGCTGGACAGCTATTAGTGACATAATATTTTTTGCGTGATCAAAAAAGTGTGTCACTTTACTATTACGGAATACTTTTAGGAAAATGTGTGTTCATAGAAAAAGAAATGAAGCTGATAGTTGCTAATAGACATGCTGTAATGAGGCTGAGGGAGGAACATTATGGAAATCCCACTCCAGCTGTGAATCTGTCCATAGTCCTGACAGTTTAGAAACCACTAAAGGCCCGCGTGGCAGGTGGCCGCTTCACTTCTGCATATTATGTTAAATTTATTCTAGTGTGTGTGATTGTATTAATAGCTCTTGTTACATCAAATTCAACATCCTATATATGTTAATAACTGTGCTCAGAGGTTTAACAGCAAAACAGCAATTGTGTACCAATTGTGTGTTTTGTTCATTTTAGCAAAGCTGACAAAACAGGCAAAACCATCTCATCAGTTGAATCATGATTACTATTTAACATTAGTTTAATAGTATGCTAACACAGTATAATGAATGCTAACAGAAATGACGGAATCTCAAACTGTCATATCAGAAAATTTTTGTCAAAAAAACTATTGTAAGCATCAATATGTGGCATCACATAATCCACAAAACCTATCTTCTTGCCTTGAAACAATATTAAACATCAAAACACTTAGAAAATATTGAGAAACTGATTATTTTGACAAAGTGAAATACTCTCAAATATAAGAGTGAGATTTTGGAAGCCTTTTACAGTACACTACCTGACAAAAGTCTTGTCGTCGATCCCAGTTATAAGAACAACAAATAATAACTTGACTTCTAGTTGATTGTTTGGAAAAGTGGCAGAAGGTAGATTTTTTCTGATGAATCATCTGTTGAACCGCATCCCAATCATCACAAATACTGCAGAAGACCTACTGGAACCCACATGGACCAAAGATAATCATCAGTCAAGTTTAGTGAAGGAAAAATCATGGTTTGGGGTTATATTCAGTATGGGGGTGTGCAAGAGATCTGCAGAGTGGATGGCAACATCAACAGCCTGAGGTATCAAGACATTTGTGCTGCCCATTACATTACAAACCACAAGACAGGGCAAATTCTTCAGCAGGATCCTTCTCATACTTCAGCCTCCACATCAAAGTTCCTGAAAGCAAAGAAGGTCAAGGTACTCCAGGATTGGCCAGCCCAGTCACCAGACATGAACATTATTGAACATGTGTGGGGTAAAATGAAGGAGGCATTGAAGATGAATCCAAAGGATCTTGATGAACTCTGGGAGTCCTGCAAGAATGCTTTCTTTTGCCATTCCAAATGACTTTATTAATACGTTATGTATGAGAAGTATGGATGCAATCCTCCAAGCTCATGGGAGTCATACACAATGTTAATTATTTTTCCCACTGCACCATGACTTTGTATTCTATACTGTACATTATTTCTGTTAAGTGTAAGACTTTTATCTCAGCATAGTCAGACCTTACTGTACTAATTAAATAATTAGAAATCAAGGCATGCTCATATTTTATTTTGTTAAAATAAGCGTAATCTAGAGGCCTTTGCCTTTCAAGCCACTTCTAATACCAAATTATCAACTAGAAGTCAAGTTATTACTTATTGTTCCTAAAACTTGGATAGGCGACAATACTTTTGTCAGGTAGTGTACATTGAAGTGATCATAAATAAAAACGCATTAGAGAAGCTCAAATACCAAAGAACTGAGTGTGAGGACACAAATCATACAGTCAATTACTATGCAGTAAAAAAATATAAACACTATAAATTAACAAATGTAGCATTCTCTGCACTTTCAACCAAATGTCATCCCAATATACAGCAGCAGTATAACAATTTCTGGCGTTATACATTTACTAAGCACTCTTCTAGTGTGTCGTCTTCTTGTCTAATGTAATTGTGTAGCATAAAAAACCTGTAAATTATTCTTTACATTTCTTTTGCTCAGGTGCATTTTCCAATGAACATAAACCTCTGTGATCCTTCTTAAAGTTTCCTGAAATTCGGATTGTACTGTGTTTTCTGAATAAGAACATGTTAAACCTGAGCAAAAGAAGGGCTTTTTTAGTAGACTTGCGGGGGAAAAAAAGTGAGCTAATGATAACGTGTGAGTAAGCAGGTCAGGGTTTCTCAGGGGAATTTGTATTTTGAGAATGAAAGGAATGGTTTGTGAAATTGTGCTAAATTATTTAAAGTATTGTCTGTTAGCAATAAAATAAAATGAAATAAAATATTTTACAGCATTTTTTTCAGGGGAAGATTCGTCCATAAAATAAAGTTTAATATTGTTTCCTTTTCTCTGCCAATACTTCTAAAGCTTATCATATCAGGCGTATCAAAATGTAATGGGGAACAAGGATTTACATGACAGGGCATGACTTTTCTAAGCTTAAAAATACATCTACTGTGCCATTGTGTATGTAATGCTATAGACTTGGCATTTTCTATTTTTACTATTCTTAAATTGCTAGCAATCATCAGTCGTTTGACATCAAGTTGCTGCTCAAAAGATAGAAAGCAGAACGGCTGTTGTCTTCCACCATTTGTATGCACATAGGTTTAGATGGAAACCGTAAGAAACTGCTGGATGTGTTGGGAGATTAGTGTAAATCTACTGATCAAATGCAGATGCGAGAACACAACCCTCGCTCTTGCTGTGCAGAAATCCACCCTGTGCTAAAAATAATCTTAGTTAATAAGAACGAAGTCCCTCACATCAAACAAACAAGCAGACAACATATTCCCCGAGTGGCCACGTTAAGAGAACTTCCACAGAAGCACTTGTCAGACACGTGCAAAAACAGTTACCTTCACGAGACACAAGACGGTGCTTCTTCTTCGTATATTCGTGGACATTTCCATAAACACATGCTGGTCAAAAAATATGGCAGATGTGGCAGTCTTTTGTTGGATCACTCAACCGGAATCACATCTGCCAACATAAAAAATGTATAACTCAGATAACATAGCCCTTGGCTCAGACTCAGCTGTTATGTAAAAACCCCCTTTTTTACTTGGAGTGGTGAACATAGCACAATGTTTAATTAAGAAAAGGCAGAAAAAAGACATAGCAAGCTGAATATTGTTGGCTAGAAATACACCAATTAACACTTCAGAACAAGTATAGGATATTAATTTCGGACCATACTATAATCTAACAAATGTTTTATATAAAGAAATAAACGTACAAGTATGAGGTTAAAATGGGTACATGTGTATACTAGTACTGTGCTAGATCTGATGCTAACCAGTGAAACCTTTTTGTAAAGAATAATCATTTCCTCAAATTTTGTGATTCATGTTTTAATTTTTTCCTATTTATTTATGCTTTTGGGTTGCATAATGGGACCTCGATTTTTCTTCAAACAACTTTAAATCTTGAAAAGTTGGGAAAAGTGATATTATTATCTATTTATGCAATAAGTAAGTTTGCCACCCAGTGGTTGAACTGGGCATTGCATTCCTGGATCAAAACAAACGCAAGCGCAGGTTGCCAGATTGAGGACCAACAAGGCTGATTTAAATCGTGTCCTAAATAAAAGCAGCAGCACACGATAGAAGGAATATTTTCTATATTAAAAGGAGTTTTTGTTCTGACCAACTCCTCGAGTTGATATATTAGATATATATTATAGAAACGGCTTCTATTTCTTGCAGCTGTACAGCAGGATTTTCACCTCAGGTAGACCTCATGTGCTTTATTCAGTGTTACATGCTAATAAATTGAGTTTGAATGCCATTTTGCAGCAGCTGACCGTTTACCTCAGATCTTGAAAATGAAATTGAACTTTAGAACTGTGACTTAAAATCAACACATATTCAGCATGTACATTTAATAATGTTAAAGATGTTTAATATGCATTAATTAGATTATAAACCTTACCATTTCGTCAGTGCATTGTCTGTGCTTCTGAATGGCTGTATTTAAATTTCTGTAGTGTTTCAGCTGGTGCAAACAGCAAAATTGCTTATTACTGCAAATCTCCTCACGTAGCGTGTTGTTAGAACACCAGATTACAATGTAACCTGCTCCCCTTATGTTTACTCTCGTAATTTTTATATTATTGGCTGATAAATAACCTCATGTGGAACTCTGAATCTGTGTCTTATTTCGGAGTCTGCTACTGTTTACCAGATGTCGCATTTCAGTCACAAGCACATGCTTTAAGAGCCTTCCTAAATTAATTAAACATACAGTTTTCCACCAAGGCAACCCAGGTGCTGAAATAAAATTGGCTAAACTGGCATTGGGCGGGCTAAAAGAACCAAAAAGAAAAAAACATTTAAAGCTAAAATATTTACTCTAGCATTGTTTTTTAGATAAACAAGAATGTTCACTTGGCATGTTTCTTAAATATCTGCAAACATATTATGGTATGTGTATGTTTTAAAAGAGTCAAAAACACATACAGCACCTGTAACATTTGTAATAGTTTAAAGTGATCTATTTTCTGTTATTTTACAGACTTATTTCTCTATATATTATTTCAAACTACTAAAATGTCAATAAAAGTCACTTTGTTAAACTGTAGAATTGAATTAAAATCCCATTAACTTCCATAGTATTTGTTTTTCCTACTATGGGAGTCAATGGTTACAGGTTTCTCACATTTTTTTAACATATTATTTTGTGTTTAACCAGGGTTTCTGCAGGTTTCATCAAGTCAAATTTAAGACCTTTTAAGACCATTATGAATGGAATTTTAGATTTATACAGGGCTAAACACTAATGATTATTTCTAATGGCCCAGATGCCTATTTTGTATAAATGGAAGATAACGTAAAGCAATATATATTGCTCTGTTATTATCATGAGGAATTGTGTAATTGTTTTTAGTTTTCTTTACCTGGTTTTATTAAGATGGATTGTTGGTGATTGGATGGATGACAGCCCGATTGGGTAGCTTTACTTGGACAGAGGAAAATTAGGACCTGTGTAAATGTATTTAAGACCTACAACACAATATTTCAGTGAATTTAAGACTTTTTAAGACCCCACGGATACCCTGTCAACAGAAAAAGAGAACACATAAAGGTTTGGAACCACTTGAGGATGATTAAATAAAATTTTTTGGGTGAACTGTCCCTTTAAATGTATACTCTATATTCCTTATAACCATATATAAAGACAATAGTGTGTGCATATAGTTACATTAGTGTGCATATAGTCCTAACACATCACAGCAAATCACAACAGATTCAATTAGTAGCTATTTAAGACAACATCTACATACTGTAATGAAAACACTTCATATGCCCATAAAGAAAAGGTTTTAATAAATCAGGCAGGACAGACAATTTGAGTCAACTCAAAAACTTTAGTGTATAAAAAGAACATAGGCAACAAATATAAATATTAGAATAAACATTTTGAACTGCACATGCTATTACATAAATGTATCTAAAAAAATCTGTCATATGCAGCACATTAACAAAGTTAAAGAAAGAGATCCTCCCCAGTGTAAATATCTAAAATGGGGGAATGTTCCAATACAACCTAAATGTCCACTGTGGCACTAGCACAACCAAGGCTATGTCTTCAATCTAAGCAAACTGAGGCATAATTATGATGAATTTACTCTAAATGATAAGTTCTTCCAGAGGAGAAAGTCATACTGGGCTAGCATTATGTGCTCTGATCAAGCTGTATTAGCATATGCAGCTGCTGGCGGATGACAGCTGTATTAAAGGAAGACAGAAAGTGAGGCAATTCCCCTCTGAGAAGTTCCTCTAAAGGCACAAACTGCAGAACCTGCCTTCCCAGCTCAACTTTTTTCATCTTCTCTATTACATCCTGGAGAAAGTCCAGCAGGCTGCGTAAGGCTGAAGGTGGAGAGAACCCCATGCAAACCAGTGCAGCCGGAGGCCAACCAGACAAGCATCGGAATGTGATGTACCGGAAGCACAGGTGGAGTATGAAAACCAAACCTGAGGTGAAGCGCGTTAAGGCCGAACTTAAGGGAATCACCAGGGTTGAGCCCTGATCCTGCTTCTGTAGAGCGAACAGGACAGCATTCAGAAGCTCGAGTTGATAGTCTGGTTGTCCATCGTGCATCGTGACGTTCTGCACCCCACAATAAGAAGGTCCTTGCAAAAAATCTGGCTGGATTCGAACACCTGCTAGTTTGCCGTCACACCAAGACTGGCTTCCCAGCACCAAACAAGATGTCACATCCGGATGACTGCATATCTCAGATAAGATGCTTACAGGGGAGTCAGAGCTGCAGGAGCCGCATGTTGGCAAGGCTCTAAGGGACCAGTTCACCGTTTTGACCTGCAGGTTCTCTTCCAGAGCTTCATTCAGAAAGTCCAGCATTTCTTGATCACAGAAGGTGGAACTGCAGACTTTCGGTAGAGAAGCTCCCTCAAGGGCAAACCAGGCTCCCAAATCGCACTCATCCAATGGGCCATTGAGTACAACCTCACATCCTTCTGTCGCAACAAGATGCTTCTCTATGAACGGCCCATAATTTCCATGGGCAAGGCGCTGCTTCCATCCCTGAAGCTCCATCTCCTTGCGCTGATTTAAAGAGCCCATTTGCTTTCGTTCACAAACTTTTGCCCATCTAACCACGCCACCTCTACAAACCCAGCTTTTCCGAGGGAGGTATTGAACACTGAACCGTTTAGTATAAAACTCTGCAGCGTATTCCCTGAGCTGCTCCAATCGCCTGCGCTGCTCTGTGCTCATGCATACGAAAAGCCTGAGGTTCTCCTGAATAGTGTTGACTTGCAATGCTTGGAAAAAAGTGCATATCTCTTCATGCTGACTTAAAAAGGAGTCTGGAATGCAGCGACGGGGAAAAAGCGCCGCTGTGGATGCCAAGTCTGGTCCATAATTACGGATTAACTTTGAGAGCAATGGCCGAATTTGTTCTTTGGCCTGATAGTCCAAGCACACTATATACAATTCAGAGTTTCCAGACTTGCTGGTGCCTGGCTTGAAGACGTTCACGGAACGAAAGCAGCAGGCGAGGAGATACAGCAGACAGACAGATGAGTGTTCGAAAAGTGTGAACATCTTTAGGACAAATGAGCCTCCAGTTCCTAACAGCAGCAATGCGCAAATGGCTTCGCAATGTTGTAGCGGAGCAACTAATCTCTCCTGCTCCCCTGGGTCTCCCTGACAGTCAAAGCTTCCATCTGCTGTAACCAAATCAACACTGCGCATGTTGCTCACAAATCTCGGCAGTTCCAGCAGATGCTTCTGAAGCATTATGTCACCTGTGTTGTCGGATCCGAAGAACCACCAAGGCAGAGTGTGTACGATGAGTCTGTCATCAGTAATAGTGCAACCACGTCCGTTGGCTTCGTAGTATGGATTTAGAGTGTTGGCGATCCAGTTCCAGTCGCAGTGCAGGCCGCTGGTCTTGAGGAAGTGATTCAGAGCTGATATGAAAGCACCAGGAGCTTCACACAGATGTATAGAGTTCAACTCACCAGTCTTCAATGCACTGTCAGGCAGAAGTTGAAAAGTGCCAAGGATTTCATAGAACTTGGCCCAAGCCTGAGTGCAGAGCTCTGCATTGGTCGTAGAGCGAAGGTGGGAGGTAACAGTGCCTGCTCGGTTGGTGAAACAAGTGTGCTGGTGCCAAACTGACAGGTCTTTATCACTGAGCTGATTCTTGACTTCATTTAGTGATTGTTTCAGAGCCTGCAAACTTGGGTGACTCACGTGTGGATCACAGAGCACCACATTTGGGTCAGGCAAGGTCCATTCCCCTCCTGCAGGGGGAACATAATTTCTGACCTTGTTGAAAAGCTGGGTAACTTCTGCACGAATCTCCTCATCACAGGTTTCAAGGATACCTGCTTTTTCTGGTGCATTCCTTTTCCTCACTCCCCGGCCCCTGTTCATCCTTTAAACTCAAGTTCGGTGACATCAATTATTGAAAAAATCTGTAAAAGACAAAAACAATCAATCATGTTTTTTATTACCAGTATTCACCTTATTCTTCGCCATTTGAATCATTGTGGCTCGAGACTTCCGGTCTCATTTACTTCCATTCATTTTTAGATGTTAAAAACAGCTTGTTTTGGTGCATGGTGTTGCAAACTGATATTTTCTTATTTTATTATTCTGCTTTCTCTGTATAGTCGTGCAAACACTTGTTTGTAGAGTTAGTAGTTTGACCGTTTTTTGCTGTTTATTGTTCCTATTCATTTCTTCAATATGCAACTGAATTAAAAGTTCTAAAACAATCGCAAAAACGAGCGCACTTCTGCATTGAAGAATAAGGTCAATAACATTACAGAGAAATACAGAAAGTTCACTTAAAATGTTCTTTTATCCAACACAAAAATATATATATTTTTAAATGTTGATAAGACAAACAATATATAGTAGATACTCTAACAAGTAATTCTAAAATTTTTCCAGTAAACATCCCTTTAATAGTAATAATAAGCATTAAACCGTTATAATAGTAATAGCTGTTGGCATTAAACCCCTACAAGCAAGTAGTAAGCATATCTTAAACCGAATTTGCTTTAACACGACAGTGAGGCTGAGCAAGTCTCACAAATGCTATTCTGCTTGCATGCTCAGATTATTTATTTATAAATTGCACGTGTCAATGCCAGACCCACAGGCAAATGGGGAAAAAGCATATTATCCAACTGATTTGGTCTGTCAGAATTACTTGAAATTTACTGAATAACCACAATTTTTATATAATGTTAGATCTAGAATAAGTTTATAACAGTTCATTTGACATTAAATTGATATTTGGATATTTGGTTCAAATGTATTTCATGTAAAACTTTACATTCAGCTGGTCATTTTTTTTGCCTTCAGTGGTTTATTGTTTACCTTACCAATTATAAATATGTACTGTAATGACATGATATATTAATATTACAATTAATATTAGTAACACAAACTGCATTCATAACAAATACAAAACACAGTAATTAGCTACAGTCTCTAGTATAGTTTTTGATGGAGTCTGCCTTATTAATGCAAATGTCAATTAGATCTCATGAACAAACCCATTTAATGTTTTGTTTGTTTTTTGCATTAAGAGAACCTGCACTTCACTTGTATAGCATTAACATACATTCAAGACAGAATAGACACAAACTAAACTGAAAAGCCTGTTTATTTTTCAGGAAAACTGTTGTCTAGTGGATTGTCTCTATTAGTATGGCTAGCTAGCAAAACAAGCTAACGTAGCTAACTTACAGTGTGTTGCACATGAATATAATAGCCACGTCCACAATTTAAACACTGATTTATGTTTCGTGTCTTGCTGCTTTATAAACCGCTGCATTTCCTTCATATACTCTCGCATCTCCGACAGAGCTGACAGATGGATGCTGTCTTTGCTATGGGGGTGTTGAGGCTTGCTCGTTTGGGGAAGATTTGCAGGAAATTACGATGTGTCGCTTATAGCCTGTTGAATTCAACTGGACCACTAAAAACGAAATGCTTTACATGATTCTTTATGCTTTTTTAACGTTTATCAGCAGGTTATTGTCAAGATACTAACAGAATGTGATTGTGTGCTGCTTGCTTACCGACCTGAGTACGGTTTCTCGCTTCCTCGTCACGTGCACAGCTGTTATGAAGCGCGACTCGGACGTGACGAGGGGGAGTGACTTTCAGAACAGACGAGTCAATGTAAAAGCTTGAGATATTGAGATTGAGATATTGACATTATTTTAAGATATTGAATATTTAGATATTGACATTAAATGGTAAACGGTTTTAATAAACATTTTCTGTCTGTTATGACATGCTTATCATGCATTTATTCTCTCTCGCTCTTTGTGCAGCCACTGTATTGACAAATGACAGAGTTGACTGATTTCATCTTGCTTTCTACTGCAATCTCTCTCTCTCTCTCTCTCTCTCTCTCTCTCTCTCTCTCTCTCTCTCTCTCATGATCAGCTAAACTGGCAGTGGAAACACGTACAAATAAAGGTTTACAATTAGATAGCACAGACCAAGAAGAAAGAACGGTTGGAGTGGTTAATAGCAAGGTTAAATTCGATTTTTATAAGTTGACACATAATTGATGTATTTTTTGTTAAATATGGTGTGTAAATAAAAATTATAAGCTTGTTTTTAAATTGTGTACATTTTGGTGAATGTGTTTATTGATTATATTATGTGAATTAATTGTACAAATACAATTACTGTTAAACCCCTCTCACATATACACACACACACACACACACACACACACACACACCACTAAACCATAATCTATTTTCTTTTGACATTTTCAGAGAAAAATCATTAGGACATTTATTAAATAGTGTTTTTTTTTTTACCATTGATATACTCTTTAGGCTAATATAATATTGTTATTTTTACTTAATCTTTACATATTTGAATCCTTTTTTATATCTATATGCATTAATGTGCTTTTATACACCGACATTTAAAAATTTGTGCTAAGATTAAACTTAATATAATAAATAATCATTTTATTTCAAGCATAAATTGATTAACTACAACACTAAATACATTTATAACGTCACTACAGCTTTCATTTTAAAACACTGTGTGTATATATAAAACCCGTGCGATATTCTGCAATATCAGAACTCGTACAGCCTCTTCACTCTTGTGTATTACTCCACCCACATAGAGTGACAGCAGATCAATAAGCTCACTACAGTTTGAAAAATAATGCTGCTGTTGGACAACATAATGTATTTTTGAGGCTATTTAGGTGAGAATGTAGTTGTTTAGATTGGAACTATGCAGTTTACTTATAAGGATAGTGCATATTTTAAATATTTATAATTTCTGAGATACAGAGCGTCAGCGGCCATTAGCCTGTCATTAAGCAGAGCAAAGACGGTTGATGTTGTCCATTCACAAAATGGCGACAGAGACCGCATAATAAGCCCTTAGAGGAGAAAAGTTCATAATTTATAACTGATCGAATTATTATTAAACTTTTATGGGACTTTCTAAGTCGATCTCTCTCTTTTGTATGTTGTAGTGCTGTATTTATACCATAGTAATTGTAGTGTATTGAGTGTGAGATAAGACTCACATATCAGTAATGTATGTATTTTGTGTTGGCCACTCTTTGTAGAACCCTGAGTTACTTTTTAATTGGCCATCTGTTTCTAATGAGTCTCCTGTTTTTGTTACTGCTGACTAGTTCAGTAAAAAGAAATAAAGAAGAAATGCCCGCATGCATTTAGCGTTTTTTCCTTTTCGCAAACACAATAGTAATCTGGCAGTGTTTGCACTGCTTTGGCTTTTTCGGGGTTAATGATCTCCCAATTGCAACAAAGAAACTCTGGGAAATGTCTCCAACTGATTGCATTTCATGCCGTTCAGTCTTATTATCTTAAAATGTGAGCAAAATCACCTGTTTTGTCATTACTTTAGACATTACGCTAGAGAATAATTCAAACACTAGCTCTAAAGTGACGTTGGTGAATTAGCAACGGCTTCAGCTGTTTTGACGTCAACTGCAGATGTGAACGAATAGCGAAAGAAAGTAGTTCCTAATACAAAAGAGTTTTTAGACTCTCCGTGTTTGATTTTCTTTTTGATATACACGATTATGCAGCTGAACTGGTGTATAAACGCATTATCAGACAGTGCGATATGGCTGTATATCGTCACTGGTGGGACACTAAGGCACATGTCTCCCACCAGTGCCAAATTATACAGCCATTTCACACTGCTACGATATATATATATATTGACCTTTCTATTTATCAAAGAGTCCTGAGAAGCACATTTTTTTTTACGCTGATAATTATGCAAAGTATTTCTAGAGCATTTCCAGTACTGGGTTGCTGCTGGAAGGGCATCCGCTGTGTAAAACATATGCTGAATAAGTTGGCAGTTCATTTTGCAGTGGCGACCCCTGACAAATAAAGGGACTAGGCCGAAGGAAAATGAATGAATGAATTTGTAGAGCACTAAATCAAAAATATTTGAAGGATAATTTGACATTCAAGTGAAAATCCAGATTTGACTCAAATGAAAATGTAATTTTTAATGATAAAAGTGCTTTAGAAAGTATTAAGAATATGCCACAGTATATTTGATCAAATATAAGAATAGCTCTATGGTTTATACTATTTGTTTTTGCATTAAATAGTGTATCTGTGTTATGCCACTGAATCTCTTAAACTCTCCCACAAGTAATAATAAAACAGCAAGATCCACAGTCCCTTTCTCTGATTTATAAAGCAACGTGTCGTACAGCAAATTGTGTTTTAACAAACAAAATGTATTGAATTCAAATCATGTCACCAATGGAAAATGAGGGCAAAAAAAAATATTGCCGCTAAGCGATAGGAACGTGTGTGAGCCAAGATAAGAGCGATGCAGAGAAATTTCCCCTGGCTCAGCATATTAGAAGTATGCGGCCATATAACTGCCTGTGCAAGTGTGAATTTAAGGCAGAGTAATCTGTCAGGGTCAGATCATTACTATGGAGATGACAAGCTGCTCGCATGAATGGACCGGTTTATTGCCATGGTGACAGGCAGATTTTTGACCCCATTGCTCTTGTACAGTAAATGCCCAAGAAACAGAAAGGGTTAATGGAGAAATTCAGACGTATGTCTAAGAGGGGACGAGAATGCAGAAATCCACAGACATATAGATATTGTTGCTATACCGACTAATTCTGAGACATTACTGTCAAAATGAGCAGCATTTAGATGACCGGAATCGAGATGTGTGGATGCTGTCATGCATAAATGTACACTACATGTGTGCTCAAGTGTACGCATCGACGTAAGGGTGCTTGTGCTTGCATGTGCATTCAGCTGTCTCTTATGAATGTGCAGTCATGTGTATGAGAGATGCGTTAAAGCGAGCACACTTATGCTGAGATGAGCTGATTAGAACGCAGAATGTTGAGACATTGATAAAAGTTGAAAAGGGTAATGAAGGAGCATGTTGTGGCTTCTTAATTGTAAGATCTTTTTGGTGTGTAGTCGGAAAGTTGCAGGCCTCCTTTAAGTAAAGAAGGAGCACTATCACCGCTGTGCCTGTGAGGAAGGCATTTAACCCCAGGTTGCTCCAGGGGGATTTTCCCTGTAATAAATAAGCTGAAAGTCATTCTGGATTCAAGCGCCTGCTAAATGACTGCTCGCTTATAGGAGTGCAGTGTGCACTTTAACATGGTGGGTCGGTGAGAGACTGTTAATGTGAAGTTCAGCACTTGGTTCTTCATTAGATTGCGTGTATGACTGTGCCACTACCGAAATTATGAAATAATATTCATTATACTGCAACACCAAATGCTTGAGTCAGAAACTGGTTTCCCAGTAGATCTGATCTATAAGTCAACTGAACTCAAATGTAAATTTTACAAAATACACTCTTAAGAATAGGTGTTAGGAAAAACAAACAAAATTGACACTTAATAATGAGGCTGGAAGAAGCTTTTTTTGGTTCTCAAAAGAAACTTTCCATGACGTTCTTCAAAAAAACCTTTTTAAAGGTTCTTTGTGGAACCATGCCAATAAAGAACCTTCATAATTAAAAAAAATTGTTCACCCAAAAATGAAAATTTACTTACTAGACTGTAAAACCCAACAGTCAACTTTATCAAATGAAATGAGTGTAGTTAAATCAAAATTGACCGAAAGTTAATTCTACTCATTTGAAAAGAGTTTTGAACTCAGCGTTAAAGATAATGAGTTAATTAAATACCTCATTACTTCAACTTAAATAGAGTAAGTTCACAGTACTTGTATAGATTTAGTTTTAACTCAAATGGTTTGTTGCAATCGGTTTCCTCAAACGGTTTGAGTTGCCTTAACTTATTGAGTTTCACATCACTCAGTTGGTTTGAGTTCTCTTCATTTATTGGGTTTTACTGTGCTAAAATTGCTTCTTTAACTCAAATGAATTAAGTTCACAGCACTCATTAGGATTAGTTTTTTAACTTAAATGGTTTGTTGCAATCGGTTTCCTCAAATGGTTTGAGTTACCTTCACTTTTTGGATTTTACAGTGTATTTACTCCAAGTCAAATATTCCATTCTTCTTTCTTTCTTTCTCTTGAACCCTAAAGAAGATATTTTGAAGAAAGCTAAAATCCTAATATCACTGATTTTCATATTAGGAAAAATATGAAAGTCAACAGGTTTCCCTCATTCTACAAAATATCTTATTTTATGATCAACAGAAGAAAGAAAGCAACAAAATAATTTATATATATATATATATATATATATTTTTTTTTTTTTTTTAAACTTTTATTTGAGTTATATAAAAAAAACTAAAAATATATATATTTATTTTCAGAACAACCCCTTCCCCAACAATTTAACCCCTTACAAATAAGGGCATACATAAAATAATGATATTATAAACATTTTAAATAAAATAAAAAAATTATACTAAATAAATAAATAAATAAATAAAAGGTACTGCCATCATAAATATTTTTTAGGGGAAATATTTGTACATCAAGTTACATTGTGTTAGATTAGCTACATCAAATTACATTAAGTAACCTCTAAATATACATATCTAAATATGTTGTAATACTTTCCAACCTCTGCAGAAAAATCATTTGTAGACATGCAGTCATTTTTTCCATTACATAGACCTGTTTAAGTCTCTGAATCCACTGATCCGCCTTTGGAGAACCTGCTTTCATCCAATGTACTGTTAAATAAATTATTTAAAAGTACTAATTTCAGTTTTTGGCTGAATTAACCGTATTAACAGTATTAAAGGTTTATTTAATTTTTTTATTTATTTTAAAAGTTTATTTCATTTAAAACAGTTTATTTTATTAACATATCATAAAGGTTTTTTGGACTTTGTATTGTCCTCATTTAATATATTCCTATTTTTAAAAAGTAACCTATATTGTGTGCTACACTGTTTCAATATTATTTAAACATTTTATTATTAATAAATAGAAAACTACTTTATAAAGGTTCTGAAAACATTTTCTTTTTAGGTAAATGGTTGATCATGCATGAAGTGTCTGCGTTTGCATGTTTGTTAGTGTTTGTTTCCTAATGTGTTTGACAGGTAATTGATTTAGACATGCTTCTGCAGTCTCCGATCACCAGGCTTTCCAGCTTAATAGCTCAATGCAGATGTAACATGACAAATTGGACATCGCTGGACTTCTGTTAATCACTATAGCTGAATGGATAAGGAGACAACTGCTCATCAGTGTGGAAATGATTAGTTAAGAAAAGGCACTCATCCTGAAGCTTCCATCATATGCTGGCTGGAGACCGAGGTCTCATTAAATGGTTAAAATACAGCTTGTTTATTGACACTTCCAGAATTTCTTGGCAAATAGCATCATGGGTGTCAAATCCACACGATATGAAACAACAGCTCCCCCACGTGGCCTTCTCTACTCATACCATGTATCAGCTTAATAAAAAAAGATAATTAGAATAATTGAGTATATACATATTGATGAAAAGACCTATTTTAAAGATTTTGTATTTAAAAATAAATTGTTGACTTGGTTACATAAAAAATTATGTGTATGATAATGGGGTGGGGAAAATAATAAGCTTGCGCTTCATCCCGCTCCATTTCGATCATGTTGAAATATATTTTTGTTCAAAGAATAGTTTTATGCATGATTTTTCTATTCAAAATAAATAAATTAAATCAAATCAAAACCAGTGGATTAAGCAATCCGAAAAAAAGTTACAATTAAATTATATGTTTTAATCAGATTTCATGACTTTGTTATGAATGGCATGATTACTAATTCTCACAATGCAAACTTCATTGATAATTCACTGGTTTTGTCTAATTCTTTTAAACATTAAAATTGTTCTTTCTACAAATTTGACATTTCTACATGGGGGGGGGGGGGGTGGGGGGGTTATCGAGAACCTTTCAGAAGAAGAGATTTTTGTTAGTGCCAAAAAAATCTTTTTGTGGAATGTACAGGTTCTTTCATCAAAATTACATTAAAGGACCTTCATTTTAAGAGTGTTATGTTATCTAAGTACCATGTAAACTATTATGCAATTGATGCTTCTGAGTTTGGGATCAAAAGCACCTCAAAATCAGTTCTAAGATGTATAATTATACAAGTGTACACTGCGGCATAACTGAAAAAATATTTAAAACCTGGAAGACTTTGACGTAATGTTTCTCAATAATGTGATTGAAAGATTAAATAAAATGTTTGGAACCTCCCTTGACAGAAAATATTTACTTGAATGCTGCCTGAAATGTAAAATTAGTATTTTAATCTTGCTTAGTTCATACAGGCAACATGTATCTATAATGTGGGCCTTCGAGTGTTTTATTTCGTTTTTATTTTACAATATATTGCTTTTTTAAATAGGTTTGATATTATTTTTTTTAGCTATTTCAAATCTATTATACACAAATGTGTTTAGTCCAAAATGTAATCTAAAAACGTAATCCAAAAGTATTCAGATTACTAAAATGAATGAGTAATCTGTTTAAGTTTCCCAGTACTGGGTTGCAGGGCATCCGAGTGAAGTAAAGTTGGTTTTATATTCACACATTCAAACTTTCTCCATAATCAGAAAAGCATTCGTCGCAATTTCTAAATAGTCAAAACATTACAGCAACCAATCACTATCAAAGTACAACATTGCTTACAGTCAAATAAATAGTGATAATATTGTTTTGAATTCATATTCACATCTGATTTCAAACTGAATATTCAATGTATCATAGTAAACAATATAGGTACCATGTCACAAGTTGTCATTGAATGAATATAAAACTTTTTTTTACCTC
The DNA here is from genome assembly GCA_903798205.1 of Danio tinwini. Lineage (NCBI taxonomy): Eukaryota > Metazoa > Chordata > Actinopteri > Cypriniformes > Danionidae > Danio > Danio tinwini. The sequence continues at coordinate 9,464,142 of CAIGQZ010001108.1, forward strand.
AATGGGCATCTGCTGCGAGAGAACATATGCAGGAATAGTTGCTGGTTCATTCCGCTGTGGCAACTCCTGATAATCAGTGACTAAGCCGAAGGAAAATTATTGAACGAATAATCTAACTAATTACTATTGTCATCAAGAATTGTGTTATTAGAATGCAATTTGCAATCTGATACTCTAGACAGACTTTACAGACTATTTACCTTCAACTTTAGGTAAATTCTCTAACCAAGACTTGTCTAAAATGCTATAAAAATGGTTAGGCTACATTATATATTGTAATTATCATCTGCATTTGTAATCTTGCAGTTGCTGCTTGGTTTTAGTTTCCCCACCTTACTATTTAAGATGAAACAAACTCCCTTTTTATGACTCATTTTACACTTATTATTTCCTAGTTAAGTTGAGATCAGTTGAAGTCTGGTCATTCAATGGTCTTTGGAGCTGTTTGTACAAAATCTCTCACGATTGTGTAACATTTCTGTTCGCAGACGCCTTACTTGATAACCCACTTGAAGGTTCCCCTCCAGCGCAGTTTTCGTATAAATTATCGCTGTTTTGGGTCAAGCTATGACCCAAGAGTTGATAACGGACAACTTTTCTGAGTTTTCCCAGACAGTCGCACAATGGACAATCCAGCGGGTCGATAAAAATCCCGCCCCTGATACAATTTCATTGGTCTGTTAGATCGAAGCGCAGTCCTAATTGGCTGTTCCGCCTGCCACTCAAATCAATTCCCTCCGTCTCAAGCACTTCCTCCGCTAACAGTCCACGGAGAGCCTATCACTGGCCAACCCACCGTCTGTCCCCTCATGCCCGGACTCTCCCGCTATCGTGATGAGGTTGGATCGTGACTGCATGGCGATCGGACGGAGCTGAAGTCACGATGGAGACCGTAGAGCAGCTGGTGTCTTTCCAACACATCCATGTGCAGCTGAACGGAGGCGCTCCATGGGGATTCACTCTAAAAGGAGGACTGGAGCACGGCGAACCACTCATCATCACTAAAGTAAGTTTGCAAGAGTTACTAACTCATTCTACACGCCTGTGTTTGTCTTATCGATTACACCCAAAGACTTGAATACACTCTGCTGAAAGTTTAAAAGCGCTGTTTATGCTTGGATGGATTGTAACGGTGCATTGATGAATGTTTGGGAACTTTCTGAAAACTTTGTGGCAAGGAAATGGACATGAGGATAAACACATAAGACCAAAAGCATCCTCAAAGCTCTTGTTGGGTTATGTTCACTCTTGACAGGTATGAATCTCGTGAGACTTGTAAATCATTGACTTATAAATAATTCAAAAATATAGACAAACGAATAGCCATTGTTTTTGTATGAGTCAGTTTTACTTTACATATAACAAGTTGTTCATTATCAATACACCATTGTAGAACAATAAATTGGACACGTTCATTTATCAGGCAGACAAATGACAAAATATTGACAGATTAATCGTCCTGTTCTATGTGTCTATTCAAACTAGCATGGCTATTATCATGGGACGATAACCGTTTTCAAGGTATACCACGGTTTGGAGAAGTCAAGGTTTTAAAACTGCCACTTTTTTCTATACCGTTCCTAAGGTATGTTTAAGATTTTTTATTTACTTTATACTTTTATTTTCTTTTTAGTTTTTAATACAACAGTATCTCCAGCTGAAAACATATCCAAAGATGCTGTTTTAAATTGTAAAGAAATCTGTTTTTTTGATATTAATAAAGACAGCTGAAGTTATGATTCAATTGGATTATTAATCCTGACATGTTACTGCTCCAAAACCTTATAAATGTTTATTAAAGTAAAATATATTGTGTTCAAAAATGGGAAAAAATATTTTTTACCCAGATATTTAAAAATATAATATATTTTAGAGCAGTAATCATAATACCGTCAAACCGTGATATTTTTATCCAAGGTTATCTTACCATCAGATTCTTATACTGGCCCATGCCTAATTATCAACAACTATGTTTAAATGTTATACATTTCTTAAATGTATAGATTGAGTTGCCATTAAACAAATAATTTAATCAGGTCACTTCTATTGCATTCTAAAGTTTAGTGCATTGTTGGAATTAGAAGTGTGTATGTATTTAATTAATAGTGAGAAACCTTTTTTTGTTGTTGTTGGGAAGTAGATATGAGATAATGAAAATCACTTTAAAACAATAATGATCCATTTTATAGAGTTCTTGGGGTTTCCTCTGTGCACACCATGTGAATTTTTGCTACTTTTTCTCGTCAGCTCATTAACTTCATCTTTGGTCTGTAAAACCAAATGGGACTCTGTTTTTACTGTGCAGTAATTTTTATGTGTGGGCTCGAGGGAGAGAGAATTAGTTGTGTTCAATAACTATATGATCACTAAAAATAAATATACACTCCTTATGAGCATTGTTTACACTAATAACTGAAACAGGAACTTGATTATTAAAATAGACCCATTTTAATTTAGCCCACCTATGTGTAGCCATCTCTTCAAACTAGACAGAAGTTAGTGCTGTCCTCACAGGGAGGTAAAAGAACCATGTTTTATTCCCTCCTTCCACCCCCCATTTCCTCTCCAACAACATTTGACCAAAAGTGTTGATTTATTTTTCTTAAATAAAGATGTTTTGAGGGGGAGACTAGACCCCCAGAGATCACATTCCCAGACTCTGCCCCCTGAGTCAGCATGGAGGAGTGATTGGGTCATGAGGGGGAAGCTGGTATTTTTTTTGTCTGACAGAAGGAAGAAATGAATTTGATTTGTGCCTTTTGTGCATGTCTCTAGTATGAGTTTACAGTTGTTTATGCTGGTCTACAAAACATCTGAGTCCGGTTTGGATGTGTATTCTGCAAAATGTCTTTCTTAACCCTGCTGTGCTTAATTTAATGTGCTTTAACGTTTGGCACTCTGCAGCGCTAATGTCTCTTTTATCACCCTGTGCTTTTGACATTTACATGACATTTGATCATTGTTTCTTACCTACAGAATCAAAACACATGCAAGAACATTGCCTTAATGATTCTGAGATAAACTTTAGTGCTTGCTTGCTTGTTGAATGACCGATTCATGAAACACAGAGGTATCAGTGAGGTTTTATAGCAGGCTGGTTGGTTTGAAGTAGGGCCATACTATATACTTAAGGCAAAATTCTTTTTTATTTTAAAAATAACAACAACCATGCTATTAAAGGTGCTGTATGTAAGTTTTGACTCTTCTAAAGCATAAAAATACTATAATATGTTTGCAGATATTTAAGAAATGTGCTAAGTGAACATTCTTGTTTATCTGAAAAACAAGGCTAAAGATATTCTGCTTTGAAAATGTGAGTTCTGTGCTGGAACGTCTGTCTTTGTTTTGGTCATTTAACCCACCCAATGCCAGTTTAGCCAATTATATTTCAGCATCCCGGGTTGCCTTGGTATGATTCATTCAGTCAGGAAGGCTCTCAAAGCTTGCATCCAGAATTGAAAATGCGATCTCTGGTGGACAGTTGCAGCTTCCAAAATGAGACACAGATTCAGAGTTCCAAATGAGGTGATTATACATTAGCAAATAACATAAACATTACGAACGTGTTAGGTGAGCAGTTTACATTGTAACACAGTGTCCTAACAACACACTACATGAGGAGATTTGCAGTAATAAGCAATTGGGCTGTTTGCACCAGACAAAACATGAAAGAAATTTAAATACAGCCATTCAGAAGCACAGAATAGAACACTTACTGCAACTCAACGAAATTGTAAGGTTTATAATCTAATTAATACATATTAAACCTCAGTCACAGTTATTTTCAAGATCTGAGGTGAACTATCTGCTGCTGCTTTCTGTATATGTCAATAAATGTCATGTAAAATGGCATTCAAACTCACATTGTTAGCATTTAACACTGAATAAAGCACATGAGGTGTACCTAAGGTGATCATTGTCAGTTTTCTGTTGTTCAGCTGCAAGAAATAGAAGCCGTTTCTAAAATATACATTTCAGATGTTGGTTAGGACAGAAACTCCTTTTAACATAAAAAAAAATGTTCCTTCTATCGTGTGCCATTGCTTTTGTTTAGTACACAATTTAAATCAGCCTTTGCTGATGTCGTCAATCTGGCAACCTGCTCTTGCGCGTGTTTTGAAGCAGGGGTGCAATACCTACTTCAACCACTGGGTGTAAACTTACATACTGCACCTTTAAGAGTGATGTTTAGAATAATTATGTAAATATTTGCTGATTTTTGTCAGTAATGCCGGTTCTGTAATCAATAGTAAAACTCACATAGAGCAGAATTTACTACACAGTTGTAGTTCACTGGCAAGTTGTGCAAAAAAAAAAATTGCACAGTAATGAAATATTTGGCTATAGTGACAGCTGTCATTAATTTTCAGTAAACAAAGCTCTGTGTAGTACATGCTGCTACACCTGAAAGCATGTGAAATAAATACCTCATTTAATATTATGTTTTTACTTCAAACTCTCTTTAATTGAGTGTTTGAAACAAGTCCTTCTGTGAGATGATGTGGATTCTCAAGACATGCAACATATGTCATAGCATTCTAACAATTAGTGAAGGCGTTGCATTATTGCACTTTATTATCAGGGAAATTATAATAAGAACTCTGACATGTTGTCTATGTCATGTGTTAGTCACGTTGAATCAATAAGAGCAGTTAAAGCTTCAGAATTTCTGGGTAAAGTTTAGATAGGATACACGGTCGGCCTGAAGTGCGATATGCACATAAACATAGCAGCATTTTTTATGACACTGTATAATAATGTTTACAATTTTTACAGTACTGGGATGGTTGGGTTTAGGGTTAGGGTAGGGGTAGACGTTAAAAAATAAAATTTATTAGGTAATTTAATAGATAATATATAATACTCTGTATACAATAACATAATTAATATAATAACATATAATACTCGGTACAACTACTGTTTTTCTACTACTGTAACGGTTGGGTTTAGGGTTGGGGTGGGGGTAGACGTTAATAAAATACAATTAATGGGAAATTTTATAAATAATACAAATAATTTCCGTTAACCTCCGACCGCGACCATATCCGATCAAGCAACAACCGAATTTCAGCGGGTATATAGGGATTTCCTGGTTTTCTTCTTCTGGGTGTAATTAGAGTTTTTGTGCAAGGTGCTCTCTGACCTTCGAATGGAGATTTACTACTGATCATATTATCGTGCTTCCATGACAAGATGTGCATGACAATTGGAGCTTTTGCTTAGTTGTATTTGATTTGATTTAGATTCATTTTTCTTTGAGATTTTTATCTCAAAAACAATATAAACAAACTAAAATACAGTAATGATTGGGTGTGGGTGAGAACTGTGGGAGCGAAGTGCCACACAAGTTTCGAGTCTCACGGAGGAATGTGGAAGTAGGGCTGAACAATGTATCGTTTGAGCATTGATATTGCAATGTGTGTATCCGCAATAATCACATTGCAGGATTAGAATTTTTGCTGTTGTATACATATATTCTTATAATTTTATTTATTATATTTTATGCAGATGCACTGCATAGAAAAATACTTGATCACTCCAGTCGATCTAAATTAATGAATTTTTCCAAATAGAGCTATTCAGATTTTTCCAGCCCTATGTGGAAGAATGAAAGGAGGAGTGATAATGACAGAGGAAGAAGAGAATAAGCTTAAGTTTGGTTCTGCTTTAAGTTTAGATAGTAGTCATTTTGGGGGTGATTTTTTTATTTTTTATTTATTTTTTTATTACAACCTAATTATTTTAAGTTGTGAAAATGTTTGCCAGTTTCCTGCCCCCATTTCCCCCTAAACTGTAAGTTTTGAACCCTAATACAAACAACAAACAACTTCCCTGCACAAAACTTCATGGGGCTAGAAGTCGGATTGTAACGACTTACGGATTGTGACGACACTTCAGTATGGCAACCATGATTGTTTTTACTCTGATAAATCTCATTTGAAATGCACCATGAATAAGAAATTAACTAAAGAAGATTTCTCTGTCAAAGAAAGCGGTGCCACAGAGCCACTCCTACAGTACCCATCACATCCTTGTGTTTGACCAATGGAACTGTGTGAAGCTGTTTACCTGAAGCCTTTTTTAATGGAACTTTTTTTTTGTAAGCTGTTTCAAGTATCTAACTTGTCTGATTTTCTGAATTCACACTATTTCATTCTTTGATTCACTTGAAGTAAATCGGGCCTTAAGTACCAATCGTTGGTTTTCAAGGAACTGGATCATGGCCGATCTGATAACCTCATATTCTTTGGCTGGACTTGTTAACTACATAACCTGAAACACATGCTTTATCGGACACACGGCCCCTGAATCTGTACTCATCTGTTTCTACCTGCATCACTCACTTGTGAGGACTTTATTTGAATGTCATCATAAATATGATATACAGAGGCTCCCTCAAAGCTGTTTTTTATTGTTTATATCTGCTTGCATGAGCCTTCTGGGTCACATGGCTACAGCCGCTGCCACCAACACTGATAGTTTTTCCATCAGATTTGGAGGCAAAGCACAACCTGCGTGTTTGTCCTTTTTTTCCCCTCATGGAATCTCCTGGCCTCTGATCCTATCTTCCAACTTTGCACCCTGAGGGCATTATTTTGAACCCCCCAGTGGTCTCAGCAGACATTTATCTCAAACAACAAACATAAGGACCCGATGCCCAAGGCCAGACACAACCTCCAGGTGTTTAACATGTGCTCAAATTAAAATCCTAAGATGGGTCAATGTGACCTCTGCCGGCAGTAAGAAAATACAGGACTTATCAACAACAAACAGTGGTTGGATATATACTAGTGATCTCTTGTGCTACATAGAAGTATAAAAGTTGGAAGTTAAATGGGCTCAGATGTCATTTGAAAGTAAGATCCCATTGTAGCTGAACATTTTTAGGGGATTCAAAGCAGCTTGTCCACTGCATGACAAAACCATGCCAGGCTTGTGATCTTGCAAATTGTGGTCAAAAATGCATGTAAACCATTTGTTTACAAGGAAGGCTTGCTTGGGTATTTTCCACATTTGTGCCTGTGAAAGCCCCAGAAATTCTCAAAGGCTTTTAAATTGATATTGGCATTGATTGGACTTGAACAACAGGCTGATTTATGTATAAAATCCTTATAGTTCCACCCCACACCACTTTGTTAATCATTTCTCCCTCACATTCTCCCTCTTTTTGTTCTGCCGTTAGAGTGGAGATGGAAACATTGTACTTGTGTTTCTGCTGTGAAGTTTATGTAGGCCACATGGCACTCCAGTCATTCTTCTTTTCCTACTTCTAATCTGTCAGTGGAACTTATTCTCAGGCTCTGAAGTTTTGAGGTGAAACAAAGAAGATTTGGACTGAGAGATGGAAATGTTTTGCTTGGGCAAAATGTAATGTTTTTAGGTTTGCTGGTAGTTTGAACTTGCAGTAGAGCAGAACACTGACCGCCTGCTTTAGCTCCGGAAGTATTTTTCCCATTTATTCTCTCCATATGCGTATCAATTTTAAGCCGTGCAGTAAACCAAACAGCTTAGAGATGAATCATCAACATTACTTACTTCCAAAGCCAAAAATTATTTGAAATTCATAAAGGACCATGACTGTGTTCTTTTGGTTTTATTATTTTCTGCAGAATTAACTACTCGTTCTAGGGATGCTCAAAATAATCGATTAACCGTAACCCGAAAGAGACTGTTTTTAACCGATTAATGGTATCAGTTAAATAATAAAAAAATATATTATTTTATGTATTTTTAAAGTTTGGTTGCGTAAGGGGCCGATCACAGCGAATGTGTTTTTTTGTGTCGAAAGGCACATCTTTTGAATGGTTTACTAATGGCTGCAAGCGTTTTGCGCACTGCGTATGCGCCCTGTGTGCCTCGCGTTCTTGCCGTTGCTCGTTGTGTGCTTGCAGTTTAAATAAAAGTCAACCCTGAGCGGAAAAAGCACGTTAGGTCAGTCGGGTCTTTTTCATTCTCCAATCAAATGAAAGCAGAGGCGGGGTTTCCGTTGAGGTGACAGCAGTGTTTGTGTTGTCAGAACGACCACAGAGAACTTTTAAAGATGGAGAAGAGACTAGTGGTCACTGTTTCAAGTTATCCAGAGCTGAATGACTGCAAATCTTGAATATCACAATATTATTAAATATTACAATAACAACATCGACAGCTACACTCTTGCACCATAGACCAGCTGATTCAGTCATTTCCTAGTGACATAAAAGGCGCACAACGCTTCTTTTATTCTTGTCAACATAAAGGCAATGTGGTGCACCTTGTGTTTTTGGAACGGAAAGGCACGTTCGGTGTGATCGGCCCCTGATGTGCAACATATTTGTTAACCACACATGCCTATAGACATGTTTTGCCAAAGAAGCAAGATGAAAGAAGGATTTTGCCAGCCACAGTTTGACCCAGACGAGTTGATGATAAGCCTTTGTCCTGGATCTGCGTCATATACTTAACAAATAGGCTATTAAGGTTTTAGTATACAACCAAACCAACCTTTTTCCATTTGGAAAATGACAGTTATTAATAGTTCTTATAAAATATTCATTTCTAAAGTAGCCTACATTATCTACGAATCAAACAAATCCAAAGATTTTCTTGATTTTTGCATAATTATAGCTCTCCACCACACTGAGGCTTTCATTTTCTAGCTTATAAAACATGTATGCAAATTAATGCAATATCATATGTAAACAACTAAATTATTTTATGCTATAGTAAATGCTATGCTATAGTAGCCTGTAAAGTAGACTTCACAAAAAGTCAACATATAAGCCATGTCTTTCATCACACACAGCACGCACACATGAACTAGGCATGGGCCGCTATAAGATTCTGACGGTATGATAACCTTGGATAAAAATTTCACGGTATCACAGTATTGTGATTACTGCTCTAAAATATATTCTTTTTAAATGTCTAGGTAAAAAAATAATAATAAAAATTCCCCTTTGAAAACAATATATTTTATTTTGAGAAACATTTATAATATTTTGGATCAGTAAACGTGCCAAGCCAAATAATGACAATATTTACAATTTAAAATGGCATCTTTGGATATCTTTTCTGCTGGAGATGCTGTTGTTAAAAAATGTAAATAAAAAAATCTTACACATACCTTGGGAACGGTATTAGAGAAAATTTTGGCGGTATGAAAACCTTGACTTTTCCAAACCGCGGTATACCTTGAAAACGGCTATCGTCCCATGCCTAACATGAACTGCGAGTGAGAGAGGAAATAAAAGCACACAAGCATAAGGTAAAATCAAATGCTTAAGACATAATCTTTAATCTTGACTTGTATTATAAATGTTGACAGAGGCTATAAAAATTAGAGTGGATCATTAGTTAAATGCATGGGCCTATTTTCCGTGGAGCGATCAATTTAAGGTAGTCTGCTATTTTTATTTGATGAAAAAAAAAAACATATGATGGGAAAAAAACACAGATGCTGGTTCTTTAAAAAGGATTCAGACAGTGTTTTCATTTTGTAATCTAAACTTGTAATTTAAGTGAAAAATATAAATAATAATTTAATATTAATAATTAAATAACCAGTTAACTGTTAATACTCTCTTAACAAGCGGCGGTTGTCGCTTGGCAAAATTAACCTAATTGAGCGTCCCTCATTCCAAAAATAATGTGAGTGACAATCGTAATTAAACCAAAAAAGTATTTGCACTCATTGTTACAACATATTGCTGTATACAAATTGTGTTAGATTTCTCTCAAAATATGTACGCATGTATCACTATGAGTTGCTCTCTGGGGAAAATAAATAGGATTTCTACTTGAACTCATATTTTGCAGTCTATCTGGAGCCGTATTTTCCACTTCTACTTCCATTTTTATCATGGTTTTGTTTAAAGTGGGATTACTTCCCTATTTCTGTTATTCAGTAACCGCATACTTCTGTTTCTGGATTACTTCCCAAAATTATATCAGTTTTGGACGTCTGCGTGGAGCTCATCAGTCCTGAGAGGTAATGCTTCCTTCTCCCTTTGCTATTGCAATTGGATTTAATGGAGTAAATAAATTGTTTCTTCGATTCTTTGATAAAGGCTATTTGTTTCGAACGATGTGTTGATTGTGGTGAAGTCCACAGCTGGTTATGGGTGTGGGAAGGATCTGATATGTGACAGGAATGTGAGCTTGGCTCCTGCTGCCTTTGCCTTGGGCAGCAAGGCTTTGATGGTGGAAGAGATATTGGGGTCTTATTGCCTGAGCCCCTCCACCACAAACACTCACCAGTGTTTCCACATGGTCTCTTAACGGAGCTGGGAGTGACAGAACTTCTAATCACTGAAGCATGTGTGTTTGTACTTTTGAGTGAAAGCTTAAATGGAATAGAAAGGTTGTAGCGAGACCTGGCAATGTGGTTGTAATGATATCTTTATCATGATTATGATCACTTTGGAATTGGATAATAATGACAATAATTATTTGAAATTTGGTTTAGTACACTATATTAGAACATTAATTCATGAGCTGCATTGACATTCAGTTCATGAGTATTTTACCATTTACATTAGATACTGTCCTCGTGCAATTTGTTTACTAGAATATTGACATAAAAGGTAAAACTTAAAACCAACTCTCAATTCTAAACTCTCAATTAATGGTTGTTAAATTTAATTAAGTTTCATCCATAATCTAATGCTTACTCACTTAAAGCTAGTCTAAATGCTGTTAAATGCATTCCTTACTAAAAACCTTGAACATACAAAACTGTATTTGTTTCATTTCATTTTGTTGGGTATAATTTTAATATTGCTATATTTGCAATATTTAGATAATAACAATCATTATCTAAATGTTAATGTCAGGGCATCACTAAAAATATTTAATTCTTCACATGACCAATGACCATATTGACACAATATTTCCCCACCTAAACTTGTAGTTAACCAAAATGATGGTCTTACAATTCTGTAGAAGTAAAATAAAGCAGTGTCCCCTAGTTTTAAAATGCAATATGATCGTTTAAATGATGTGCACACTTTCACTTCATTGCCGAGTGCGCTCATGTCATGGCTCACTTGGAGAGAAAAAAAACATACAAGCAAATCATACTTCCTGCGCAGCTCCTGAGAAACTATTGCTCGGTGCAAAAAACGGAATGTAATTTACAACTTTATTAGCTGTTATTCACAGCCTATGCAGGTTCTGTTCACTAAAGTAGACATCATTAACGGGCATGCGTGCGTGCGCCTGCACCCTCTTGGTAGTAAATAGCTTGTGTGATTTCGTGGCCTCGAATACATCATTACATTAAGACTAAAATGACTGTAACAGATCAGAGAGAAGACAAAGGCAGATTAACAGAAAGAATGGATATTTATATTTTAAACAAACAATGTAAAGGAGGTTGTCCAGAACAGAATATCATCAATACCAACATAATAAAAGACAACAAAACAAACAGAACTTAACTTCGGGTGGTTACTGAAACAAGATGATGCCAGTGGAGGTAAACACAGTACAGGATTCACAGGACGAGACAACAGACTGGTGAGCAAACAGACAGGATACAACGACGGGTAAAGGCTATCAAGCTGAAGAAAAAAATCAATCCGGGTACTAACAGGTAGATCAGACAGTGAAGTAAATGTTCCAGGCTTATGTAGTGTGAGCGGGGTGATGAGTAGGCCCACACGGAATCTGCGCGCGCAGAATTCCACAGATATTTCGCAGATTTTCCACAGATTTTTAACCCATCATTAATTCTGTTTATTTACTTACAGTTAACTATTTACTGTTAATCTAATTGGATTTGAATTTTAAACATTAAATAAAAGTTAAAAAGATATTATTTTTTATTTCACATTTTAAGGTTTTAGTTTTGATACTCCTAAAATAATTTCGCAGAAATCCGCAGATTTTTACCAAAATTCTCCGCAGAAATAGCAAAAAACATCCGCAGATTCAGTCTGGCCCTAGTGATAAGCAACAGGTGAAGGTGATTAGAACTCTGGTGATTGTGGCTGTGCAGGTGCAGTGAATGAATCTGGAAGGATTCCTGATGGTATGTTTCCATCTACCTATTTTTATGCTCATTTTGGATGTGTATAAAAAAACAGTTGATGGAAATGGCATGATGCGCATAAATTTAAAAAAATGCACATAAAAATATACGTGCATAACTGAGTAGGACAAACTTTTTATTTGATAAAAAAAGATCTGCATAAACTACGATGGAAACACTTTTACCGCACAAATTCCAGTGTGCACATTCCAGTGTTATAAGAGATCATGTGATGAAAAAAATGTGTGTAAATGGACAAACCAGCAGGCTGAGCACATTATAAACCATCTGAAATGTTGTTTTTTGTCATTCTAAAACGCATTATTGTTTAAGGATTGGTGTTATTATATTATTAATGACATCCACAATCAAGAGCATCTGACACCTTCAAACGCCACCGCACATTCACTGCGTGTCAGGATTGCCTTTTGAGGCGCAAGTCATTTATTAGATAAAGAAAAGATTGACACAGTTTCTTCTACTGCAGCAAATTCAGTTTTTACTGTTGATATTTGCCGGCAGTTAGTCAGGAAGTGATGATTTTGTTCGCTTTAACTCGTTGGATGGAAACGCTGCTTTATTCGCACGTCTTTTATGCAATAATCCAGTTTTGCACAGTTCATTTGCATTTTTGGATAAAAACATAGCTAATGATGTTTTTGCGTGAATTATACCTTATAAATACAGTATGTGACACTTTTAATGCCATTTGAAGGTGTCCATGTTGCTGAGCAACATGTATTAAACAACGTGAAGACTTGTGCATCCGCCTTTAAGCTTCTCTCATAACCTTGAAAATATAATTGGCTGAATCATAGAAAAGCTGAAAGGTGGAGGATTGTGGAGGGTTGAATCGAGATCGTGATCCTTTTTTCCGTTAATGCAGCCCTACTCAAAAGGCACCTATTATGCAGAATTCATTTATACATGTTGTTTTTAAATAAATATTTGTTGGTTGTGTAGGGTACACAACCACCCAATTTAGATTAAAATCTACCTACTCATTTTTAAAAATCCCCATAAATAATAAGCTGTCTCTCACTGGAAACCATTTAAAGAATCTGTAATGTGTGACATCACACTTTAACTACCCTGTCTACAGCTGTTGTAATTCACTAACGAGTTAACATAGAGCCGCCATTTCTGCTCTGACAAGAATGCCTTTCAAGCAATTTACTTGTTCAGTTTTACAAATTACCACAGTTGTCTCTATTTGCTCCCACGATCTAGACCGTTTATTAATTATGTTTGAGGGGAATGCAAATCTAGCTAATTTGTATTTAAAGAGTTAGTTCACCCAAAAATTCTGTTATTAATAACACACCCTCAGGCCGTTTCAATACCCTGAGATAATTGGTCATGATTAAAACTAAAATCTGAGAGCTCCTTCATTCTTCATATACAACAATAGTCTTGAAACGTTCAAAGTCCAGAAAAGGAAACAAAATTGTCGTCTAAAATTTCCATGTCACTTCAGTGGTTTAACTGTAGTCAGACAAAGCTCCAAAAACACTTTTGTGCACCAACGACTGTAAAAATTACTTTGCTTGTCTATGTCTTCCTCATCTAATCATGGTGTGCATTTACTATGGGCAATACAATGCTTGTGTGTTATGCTGCAGACTTGCTAATAACACTACTTCATGCTGCCTGTAAAAAATATGTGTGATATTTTGGGCTGAAACTTCACACACACATTATGGGGACACCAGAGACTTGTAATGCATCCTGTGAAAAAGGGCATAATAGGTGTCCTTTTAAAGTTACCATTTTGGAATTTGGACTGTGTAAGATTGTCACTGCTAAAATAAGCCTGTATAGCTATAAATATTCATTCATTCATTTTCTTTTTGGCTTAGTCCCTTTATTAAACTGGGGTCGCCACAGCGGAATGATCCGCCAACTTATCCAGCATATGTTTTACGCAGTGGATGCCCTTCCAGCTGCAACTCATCAATGGGTAACATCTATACACACTCACTCGCACACATACACTACGGACAATTTAGCTTTCCCAATTCACCTGTACCGCATGTCTTTGGACTGGGGGAAACCAGAGCACCCGGAGGAAACCCATGTGATCACGGAAAGAACGTGCAAACTTTTATAATTATACCAAACCCGCTATAATTATATATTTTCCTAATTTTGATATAATTACAAACTTACCGTTTAACCTCAATGCAGCCTAATGGAGTCCACGTCTGTGGTCTGTTCTGGATTTTCTGTGAAGACACATGGTAAATGATAATCAGGGAGTCAGTTTTCAAACTTCATCTGTGTTCTGCAGGGGACCCGACCACATCAAACGCTCTGCCAAAAGCTTGTCGGCCAACCTTGTATCCAACATTTGGGCTCAACCAGCCGTCAAACCACTCCAAAGTCCTCTTTGCTCTCAGGGAGGTGAATCTGGGGGAGGGGGATTGGTGTGTGCGGAGGAGGTTAGTCAAGGGAACAAGGTCACTTCACACGCATTACGACCTCAAAAGGCTTACTATGGCCCTATTCATAAACGGCAGGAAGCTGAAGGATGACAGGTCCTAAATTGAGCCATCATGATGCCCCTCCTCTGGCCATGTCTTCTATGACAGTGATGGATCAATTGATGTTAACTTCAGTCCAAAGGTTGCTGGCTCTCTGACATCCACCATTGTCTTTTTCGGAAACAAGGCCTGCTATACGCACAATATTCGCAACTCGGGGTGATGTCAAGCATGACAGATTTGTGCACATCCGTGTTACGAATAGTACCTTTAGTGTTTTTCTACACACACACACACACACACACACACACACACACACACACACACACATGCATTTGATCCAACATCAACCAAGAGTAATTTATTGCCAAGTGCACTGGGAAGTGGTTTGATGTCGCTTTGATTTGCCTCTCGTTGAACTTTGCTTGAACAAAGACAATATCTGCCCGTCAGGAGGCTTCTTCTTGGCTGTGCTTCAAAAATGGCTTCACCTCTTGAGCTTGTTATGAGAGCACACACACACTGCTGTTTCTGGACGTGCATCAAAAGATGGAGGTTTTCCCAGTGCATGTCTGACGCATGATTGATCACTTCGGGATGTTTGTGGAAATGTCCACCAGCGGTGATATATGTTGTTCTGATCATTGAAAGAATGGGTATTTAAGTGAGTCAAGTAAGATGTACTGAGTGAAGAATGTGATCAAGTAACTGAACAAGAAAGGCAGGTTGTTGATCTAAGTGTCATGTAAGTGATTAGTGGCATATTAATACTGACTGAGTGAGCATTGGGTTTCCAATATGAATGGCAATTGATGTGATCTAATTAGGTTTTGATATGTGTGCTCATGTGCCTAGTAATTTAATCTCAGAATATTCTGTGTTGAAACAATCAGCAGCTGGGGTTATTGTGTAGTGTAGGCCTGGGCGATGTCGACCACTTTGGCATCGTACGATGTCTAATGTGAAACATCGCGATGGATGATGACATCTTTGTCGTAGGCGGCTTTGAATTAATTATTTATGAGTAATTCATTAATTCATAACGAATTATGTATAGCCAACCGTTTTAACTAACTGACCCGCATCGTCCTTATTTTACCCATAACCAAATCATAAATAAATAAAGATAAGTTACACACAAATTACTACCTGTCAATCACTTTTTCCACATGACTCTGGCATGGATAGGCAGACCGACAGTAGCTAAAGTTTTTGTTAAAATTTCTAAAGACAAGTGGAAAGCAAAAGATTGAAGCAGTGTACTGACGCTGTGACGCATTAACTGATAGATTTAAAAAGACAGAAGAGTCATTAGATAGAGACAAGATTAATTAAATATTATGTTTAACATTTATAGTAAGACACGATCCAGCGGTACATCCTTGATAAACTGTCCGACATGCACTGCTCTCTATGATTTTGTGCTCAAAGCACCCACTGACTAGTGGAGCTCAGATGCACACATACGCTGTAGCGCATGACGGTGTGTGTGCATCGTCATGTCTATTGGCCATCTGTGATGGATGATGGTATTGTCTATCGACCCAACCCTAGTGTAGTGTAGACGCTTTTTTAGGGATAATATTTTTTAGATATATTTACTAGATATTTTATCTTTTTGCATAGGGCATTTTAAATGTGTATATATTATCTAGAAATTAAAACAATTATATCATTTTCTCAAGTGTGTATTATCAGTGTACAATATATAGCTGTGGTGAAAAACCGTTTAAGAAATTGATTCTGAATCGATTCTGTGAATTTTTTTTTTTTTCTGAATGCATCGATATTATCTTCTTTATTGAATCTGAGCTTAGTTTTTAAAGAGCAGATGGTGCTCTAGGTTAATTTTAACAAACCAAACGCTCAAGCAGAAAAACGTTTGTACACTCTTATTCCTTACTTTATTAATGAATATTTTAGTTCAAGTGGTATTGGTAAGGAATTAAATGCAAGCAGAGTATGGCTGTTTGTAAAGCATGAAGCGTCATCTGTTGTTTAAAACTAAGCTCAGAATCCTTTCAAGAGAGAATAGCAGTGCATTTTGAAAATCTCAAAATAGATGCAGAATCAATTTCTTGAAAATTTGTTTCATTGCCACAGCTCTATATATGTAAACGTTATTGTCTTTTCAAACCTTATACTAACCTTCGGTGTAAATCCATTTAATGTTTAGCATTAAGTTCTTAATTTTATATTCAGTATTTGCTTTTATTGTTTCTTTCTGCTGTTAAACAGTAAGTTGATGGTAAATTTTGACTCTTGTAGTTAGGAAAAAACAATGAAAGTAAATGCTATGTTGATGATTGTTGCCATCAGCTGTTTGGTGTCAGAATTTTTCAAAATAGAAAATGGTTGAAAGTAGGCATGGGCTGGTATAAGATTCTGATGGGATGGTTACCTTGGATAAAATATATTTTATTTTTTGAAAGATTTATAACATTTTGGAGCAGTAAACACGTCAGGCTAAATAATTCAAATGGACCATTGACTTCTGCTGTCTTTATTAGTTTCAAAAACACTGATTTCTTTACAATTTAAAACAGCATCTTTGGATATTTGTTCTGCTGAAGATACTGTTGTCCTAAAAAAAAAAAGTTAATAAAAAATCTTACACATACCTTAGGAACGGTATTACAGAAAATTTTGGTGGTTTTAAAATCTTGACTTTTCCAAACCGCGTTATACCTTGAAAACGGTTATCGTCCCTAGTTGAAAGTGAGTAAATGTGAACATTTATTTTTGTATTAACTATCCGTTTAACGATTGGTTATTGTTTTAGCTGTTTGTATCATACAATTGCATCATAATTGTTTTCATCATATCAGAGTTGAATGTTCATGCACTCAAATAATCCTCTGAGCAACAAGAAAATGTTTGTCTATAAGAAACTTTGTCAGATGTGTTTGTTTTTCTGTTATTTCTATCATCGTAATAATCACGTGGGGGTGGTGGTGGTATCAGTAGTTAGCAGCAGCACTAGCAATAGTTATTTACATATTTTATGTGTAATCTTTTCAGCATTTCAATATTTATAATAGAAAATTTTTTATCAGAAAGTGTTTAAAATATAACCCTTCAAATTGTAATCTTGCATCCAGGACAATGAGTCTATTTATTATTTAGCTTGTGTATTTTGACTTTCAGATTCAGTTCTTTTGGCATCTAAGTGATCAGTCCATGTCCCCACTTGTCTTAGGCCAGTCCAACAGTTTGAAAAGGAGGTCCATGCAAACAGCATTTGGCGGTCAAGACTGTGAAGGCAAACAAATTGAGGAATGTGATGAAATGTTTCTCCACAGAAAGGCATTTCTTCTTTCTTGAAACCAAACACGCGCTGTAAATCTTGTGTGTGTGTGTGTGTGTGTGTGATGGGCTGAACTATTTTGATTTGATTTCCTTCTCCTTTTAATCAATCTGCACTTCACAAATGTCATATATTTGCCACTACATTTCTTTTATATCTAATTTGTTCCTGTGCACACATGTTTGCCACAGTCTCTTTTGCAGAATATAGGTCACAGGCTGTTGATTCAGTTGCAGTGGTTGACCCATGGTTGTGTGTGTCACACCTTTTAAAAGTCTCGGAGCACAATGGAACTTCAGAGTCAGTCGGGTCGCAGCACAACACACTGAGGTAGCAGCGCTCTTTCGTTTTCCCCCGGCCTGAGCCTTGAATGAAGCCTTTGTCACCCTCTCACTCACGCTGTCTCACCCACCTTTTCTCTCTCTTTTTCTCCCTCCACCCCCACTCTTCTGTCTCTCCTCATAAATGAAGGAGCTAAAAGCCAACAGCGACATTCTCACCCACTCTGACCTTGAATGCATCCAAGTATACCACTTTTCCAGGTTGGCCTGCGTTCCAATGTCTTAATTCTTACTTGGAGCCTCGAACCCTTCACTCCTCCATGATCTCCTCCACATCTATGAGTTCAGGTCAGCTCAAGGACCGAGGTGTCCCAGCCTGTGCTGCTGACCTCAGACACAGAAGGAAAACGTTCTGATAAGCACTTTGTTCTTAGCGGGGGAGCTCTGTTTCTGCTTTGCCGTAACGCTGAGGTGTTTTCTTAGCTCCAGATAAACCCGGTTTGTGTGTGTGTGTGTGTGTGTGGTTGGGGGGGTGTAAGGGAGATAAAGGAAACTTCAGTGGGGATAATGCATATGTCAGTCAGCTAGCCAGTCAGTTAGTTGGGTTTTGTTGTCGAGTGGAGACTCAAATGCTTGTCCAACAGTAGACAAAGGCTGTGGTGCAGAGGAGGGGGTTTACACAGGGCTCGCTACCTCATTCTTCTCTCTTTTATGAGCAGCAGAAGACAGCGACGCAAGCCTGGATGCTTGAATGCTCTCACTGACTGGCAGCTTACAGTGCTTTGAATGCAACAACTGCTCATCAGTTTCTGTTGTGCAGTCGAAATCAATGAGAAGATGTTGCATAATGCAAAAATGATACTCAGCAAAATGACGTAGAAACTTCTCTTGGTGTATGTTTTAAAAGTATGGTTTACCCACTATGAACGTATGATGTTCATTTACTCCACCTCAAACCATCCAGTAGATTACATTACTTCACTCTGGGGAAAGGTTCAAGAAGGTGAAACTGTGGTACTTTGACTCATGTGTATGTTGAATAAAGTCAATGGCTACCAACACGTTTAGAGTTGTGAAAACGTATACAGCCAAAATGATGGTCTTATGAACAAAATAATTGGTCTGTGTAGGAAACTGAACATTATTTTTCACCTTAGTACCTGCTATCTGTTGCATTAAGAAGTAAATCAAACATTGAGAATCTGTGAAAAATCTACTTGTACATGAATGCAAGCTTTTAATACAGGTTGGAGCATTCAGGATAAGCACAAGTAAAACATTTTGATGAACAAGACAGTGTGAATCCTTTCTGTAAGCAAACCGCTTTAGTTTCTAGTAAAATCAAAATGACCTGCAAGTTCTTTTAAAGTAATGATGTTAACGATGGCAAAAAAGACATTGGGTAAATGAAAGATTTTATATAATATTTATATAATAGCCCTCGCTATAATGCGGTTCACCTTTTGTGACCACAGTTTCGCAGATATTTTTTATGCAATTTGACATGCATTTATTTATACAATTTTTATTTTTTTTTTACAGCGCATTCTGCATCCTAATTGGTTGTAGATCAGTGTCAATCAATCTCCTCCATGTCTCTTGTACAGTACAGAATGCGTTCAGCTTGCCAAATTAACATAAATCTTCGATCACCATGCATTTTAGAAAATGGGTATAAACATATCAAGGTACGCACCTGTGCTGCAAGTCAGAGGCTGTCTGCAGTGCTCAGCTACAACTCAGGACACAGTTCATATTTCTGCAACGCCACAGAGTGCCAATAGTTTCATTTTGAATAACATGCGAATGAGCGCGTCTGGTGTGTGTTACTTCCAACTGTCATGTGTGCGGCACATGTTATGTGCAACCCCCTTAAGGATGGAGTCTGCTTTAGCTTTGTGGATCAGTGACTGCAGGTAAAACATTACTCTGGATGCCATCATTATTCACACAAAAGCGCTGTTGTTTGCGCCTGACAACAGGTTTGATCTTTGGTTTCTATAGATTTTTTTCTACAAAAGTTTGAACTTTGAGAGCGTTTAAACGAGATGAAAGTGTGAAAATGTTAATGCCTGTCTGAAAAAGTGTATAAAGTGTGTAGTGATGGGTTTTACAGCCCTAAAACATCTATAATAATTGTAAAACAAAGCTGACTACTTCGCAGATTTCGCCTATTGCGGGTTATTTTTAGAATGTAACTACCGAAAATAACGAGGGACCACTGTATACAAAATAAATGCAATTTATATAAAACAAACGCATGCAAGAAAATGCTTAATCCTTTGATAATGGGAAATTGTGGCTAGTTTGAAATCTGTGCATGGATTCAAAATGGATAAGTATCAAGAGTTTCATTAGCCTGGCTGATGTTAGTCTATCACAAATTTTTCCCACATAAAAACATGTAAAACTTCAAATATTTTTATTTATTTAAAATCCTTAAACTTTGTGTTCTTACTGTAGTAATATATATTCAAAATATATACAACAATGTATGAATTTCTGAATTTTCTTCAAAAGTTGACACCATTTGTATTTTGCCTTTTTTTATATTAAGCTTTTGTAATATTCTGCCTTGTAAAGCACTTTAAGATACAGTCCTGTATAAAAGGTCTCGTGAAGACATGCGGAAGCACACCAACAAGGCAAAAGAGTTCAAGTTCCTTGGAATGAGATGGGGAAGTTTCCTGAAGAGGATTTGGGAGGGAATGGCAGCTGTTAGGCCTCGTCTTGTGGAGGCCCGTGGCAGATTCTGGGCACTGTGGGGTTTCCAAAGTGACCCACTGACTCTGCTTTTGATTGCTGTGGAATGAAAGCAAAGCCTGGGATAGCGGTCGTTCTCTGTGTGTATATACTGTATGAGTGTCAGGGATGTTTGTGTTTTTTGAATGGATGTTCTGAATTGCATTCCCCCTAGATTTTGGCATTTGGTATTATTTTTCACATTGAATATGTATAAACACTTGCAGGGAAACAAATTGTTATGCAGTGAGCCAGTCGGGAATTATTATTATGTTTCAGGAAAGGAAATACGCCTAATGATAAATGCATAGCATGTTTTTAGTTTGCCTGAGGGCTTGAATTTCACTTATTGCAACTGGCTTAGTTAAATGTACACACATTTAAGTCTACATTTTCATTTGCTCAGTCTAGACGTTTAAAACTAAACTTGCAAGTAAACCTTTAGTAGATGACGTATAATCCCTCCACTGTCTTTCTCAAGCCCTGCACCCAATTTTTTCCATCAGTCCACTTTCATTCCCACACATACAAATGACTTACTTTCAGCTCTTTTTTTTCACTCTAGCTCCATGTTGTTTTTTCCGTCAGGATAAGTGTAGAGCAAAAGAGAGCCAAAACCCATGTTCCCCACACTTCCTAGATGTCTTCGTCTAGCACACTTCCCTATTATTCCACACCTTTCTTTCCGTTTATTCCATGGCCTTGTTTCAAGATGGCGCATCCTTTCCCAGAGGCTCTTCATTGTTTCAAATCAGCTGTTGAAGAACTCCTCAGAGTCCTATATATTGTATTATATGATCTGTGTAATGTTTTGGCAGCAAATATACAGTAGTAAGTCTCCCTGTCATACACACACAGGGTCACCCTTATCCTCTGGAGCTTTTTGTCGGGCCGCGTACCTCTGGCTGTTCTTTGTGGTTTTCTGACTGGGGAAACCATTACAGGCGTTGATAAAGCAGCACTTGTTTTAAAGTGGTGTTCTTGGACAACCCTCCTCCCTGAAAGGTCTCGCTGGAAAAAGTTGAGTTACTGCTGAAAAACGACGGTGTCCAAACATATATTGTAGGTCTTGTGAAAAATGTTATGACAAGTTCCCTTACAAATGAGTTTATTCAAAGGCCGAACCCTCCCAGATTAGTGTCAGTCAACATTAAATACCACCTTTATGGAATGCAACATCGCAAAGTACGGCTTGGCATGTCCATTCTGCTCTCCTTTATCTTTTTTTTTTTTTTTTTTTTTTTGCATTCCAGCAAGACTTTTCTATAAAATGGGCAACTGTTGTCCCAGTGTTTCCCATGTTCTTTTTACTCACTGTGGGATTGGCGATACTTGGTTAGACCCTTCTGGTTTCTAGGCAGCTCAGATGGACTGCCTTTCTGGCCAGCTGTGGTACAATGATGGGCAGTGAGCCAGACTGGCAAAGAGCGACGCCCTGTTATTTATAGAGCGATAGAGGGGGTGACCTCATGCCGCCAGGGCTGATCCTGGGACAGGGAGCCCATTCTTCACTGCTGCAGAGGCCCACGCTCCATATAGACTCACTGGAGAGTGTTTTCATGCTCATACTCTGAATAACATGATGGATACAACAAGAACTGAATTGATCCCTGATGCGCTGACTCAGGTAAACCTTTTGCTTTGTTTACCAGTGTAACTGAATGTAGTTAGTCGGATGACAATTTTCTTTGAATGTTGGATGTTTACTTGTATTTACTCAAGTTAATATTTTAAATGGGTGCTTCACCCAATAAGGAACATTGTCATCATTAATTCTCCCAAACTTGTATGAAGTTTTCTTTCTTCTGATGGAGAAGTGTGATATATTTTGAAGAAACCAAACAGCTGCAGGTCCCTGTTGGCTTCCATAGTATGGAAAATACTATAGATGTCTAAGGGGACCATAAATGTTTTGGGCACTCATGTTTTTGAAAATACCTATTTTATGTTTTGCAAAAAAAAAAAAATCGAGCTTTGAAACAACTTGAGGATGAGTAAATGACAGAATAAATTTTTTGGGGTTAACTGTCTTTTAAACAAATTATTTCTGGACAGCTTAATGACATTTATTATTCTGTAACTGAATGTAGTTGATTTGGAAAGAAAAGATATGTATGTATTCATAGAATAGAATTTATTTCTGTATATTTTCTTTCTGTATTTCTTGGTGATGTTACTGTTGCATTTTTCTAACAGTCAATTTGTTATTTTTATCAATTACTGCTTAACTAATTCATAATGAGAGGTGGCTTTATTTGCATATTTAATTTTAATAGTCTAAAGGCAGTTTCACACTAACTACAATGTGATAAAGCAAGGTAAATTGCAAACAAAAAGTGCTTTCACACCAAAAAAACCCCAAAACTGATTGCCTATGGGTAATTAAACTGAAGTGGCGCCGACCACAACAATGCATTTTTGACAACCTGCCCGCTATGCTATTTATTTATTCATTCATTCATTTTCAATATATATGTAGTTTGTCATTTTTTCCATTTGGCATTAACCTCTCACACTGCACAATAAACAACAGTAAAGTAAGATAAAAGTTGGACCTAAGTATTAAACATCACATTGAATTAAACATCACATCTTCAATTCCATACTCCATAACTTCCATTTTTGCTTATGTTTTTCTAGTTACTGTGACTTATTAGAGCATCCTGTTTTTTCATGCACCAAATATAACAAACTATAAATATGCTTTTTTTTTTGGGACGCTTTTCTGAGTGCTAGTGGTCTCATCCTTTTGTGCAACCGCAGCAGCTCTGGGCGCATATTCTAAAAAGAATCCTCACTTTGTTGTGCCACAGTTGATTACGGCTGGTGTGAATAGAACCATAGGAATCTATTGTTTTGATTGAAGACCCTCATCGCATTGTATTTTTGTGCTATTTAATCATGTCCTGTTTAAAATAAGGCCTTAACTCATACACCACTCCCTAAATAAATCAATCTTGTTTTTTTTTCTGGGACAGGCTTTCGGATTGTGGCAAGTCTACTGGAGCTCATCAGTGTTGATTGATATTACACATGGAACATGCCATTTTGTATGGTCATTCTCAAGGTCATGGTTTTTATCCCAAACAATTTTTTTCCCGCTTGCACTACTTGCTCATCCTATTCACCTTACTGACAAAGCATGTTGGCATAATTGTCAAAACTGGGCAAATAACTGTGTTTATATTTTAGACATTATTTGTTTCTTAAGACTATGTTACAGTTATACAGTGCATTCCTGTCAGTTATTATTTCTGTTACATTGTGACTTGACATTGTGAGTTGTTAGACATATCTATCTAACACTTCCAGTTCTGCATGCCCTGCTCCAAAAGCTGATTTATACTTCTGCCTTAAGAGAATGCGTATGCTGCGCTGCAGCCTTCGCGATTACTCGACGCAAAAGTATAACTCTGCCTTAAGACTACAGTTACACGTCAACAACATAGCCAAAAACAGAAACATTTTTCACTTGCTTTTTAAAAAAGTTTTACTCTTGGATGGAAACATTTTCAAAACAGTCCACATTTAAAAACACTGTATTATGTATGCCAGGCCAGTATTTGGTGTTGTCACCTTTTTAGTAAATAATAAAGGGAAGTGACAACGTGCTGTCCGTGTAGAATTTGCCATGTGTGTATGATGTGTCTCTGCTGTTGGTTGTAATGTGAAGTAAATCCACACTTTGCTGATGAAGCATTATTCTTCACCTTCCTAAAATGTACTATGGATGAGTATGATGTCATCGTTTTCAAAGACTCCCATTTTTATGTGTTCACACGGACATGACATTGGTGGCATTTTCAAAATATTCCATTTTGTAACCCTTTTTCAGTCACAAACATGTTGTTTAAACATGTTGTTGTTTAAAGGAACAGGCAAAAAAGTTTTTAGTTTTGGGCTGAATACATTGCCGTGTAAACGGCCCCTAAGTTGGCTTAAGACTTAACAAAGATGATGAAGGCTCCAGTTCAGTATCTGTCAGTAACAAACCTCGTGAGTTAAAGAAAGTGAGAAACACACTGTGTCACACCCTTCCAGTTCGATTGATTTATTCCAAGGGGGATTCTGGACAGGGGCACTAACAAAAATAAAATGGGCAAAAACCTAAAATGTAATTTCCCCTCTGTGAGGTTCTGATTTGAGCCAGTAACCAACCTCCTAAAAACCCTATAGCAACTGCATGGAATGCACTAAAGACTATGGTAGCAACTGATTAGATGTATCTTGGCAACTTTCTCTAACACCAGAACAGAGTTTTGGCAAATCTTGCACCCACTGAGGTCTAAAGAATATATGACGTAGTCTGTTTATGTTTTCTTTAGGGGGGTGTTGACCTTTTCATTACTGAATCATATGCAATGCATGATTCTGGGTTAGCCCACATGCCCTTTATGCTGAATTTAGCAAACATATTGCAGCGGGAGAGGTGAAGACTAACTTGCTTCATCACTGTCCGATGCAAACAGACACCCCTCCCTTCTGTGGTCTCTGAGCCTGGGAGTGCAAATGCATTTTTTGCTACTCTGACAGCATAACTAGGAATAAACTCTGAAAGCCGTTATTGTATTAAAAGTTTTCCCATCATGGGACATATAATTTTCAAGTCCTTCTCTTGTAATTTAAGGCATTTCTCGCCTCCTCTAGCTAAAACTCAAACTGTGTTTAATCCCAAAAAGGAGGGACTGGAACAGAGTGGTGCTGTTTGTTTGCTGTAGCCTCAGTACTCATCTCGGGTAATTTTTATAAACATAGAAAGTTCCCCCTAACATTCACCTCTTCAACCGCACTTTCCACCAGGTCCAGTTTGAAGAATGAGTTAGGAAATTCTTATTCTTCGCATGGCATGTAAGGAGTGGTCGTTCCTGAGGGAGATTAAAGAAATGGAGAGGCCGAAAGGGATTTGTCACGTAGCACTGTTCAACCCACCATAAAGCTCCTTTTGTGAATGCTATTTTATGATCACCAGGGAGCGAGTCGGTGCCCGTGCCCAAGCCAAACAAGCAGACACACACACACACACACACACACACACACACACACACATACAGTGGTCTAATGGAACATAGGTGTGGTTGCAGTTATTTTTATCAAGCCTCCAAGGAGTAAATGAGCTCAAGGGAAACCAAAGAAAGAGTGGGAGAATGGGACTCTAGAGTGGGCATTCAGGAAGGGAGAGCGAGAGAGAGGGAGAAATCAAGGTTCAGCGAGGTCCATGTGGTGTGTTCACCAGCTGACGCCAACAGTCTGACAAAAGTTCTTCACTTTGGCTTCTCTAAATAATGCAACGAGGTCTGAGAAGTGAGTGTGCACGGTTGAAGTGGCATTACATCATGGCCCCGGGTACCCGTTAAACAGATTTAGTGGAGGACAGCGGGTGAACAGCTCTTTTATCCTCTTCCCTCTCGTTTTATTTTGGTTTCCCGGTCTTCCTCGCAGGGAGTTGCGGAAGGTCTGAGCGCTTTGGCAGCTTCTGAGGTAAGACGGTGCGTGTGTGAGTTTGTTTTATTGCCAAGGGACCACTCATTTAAGCCCACAAATTAGTTCTTTTTTGTGCAACAGTGTTGCATATCCTGCTATAAAACATACCGGGGCTTTTTCCAGTGAAGTATGTGTGGCAGATTGGATTTTAGGGTGGAAAAAGGCTGTGTTTGTTTTGAGTTTATTGAACTAATGGAAGGTCAGGCTACATCATCTCTCTCCTGCACCAATGCACCTGGAGAACATACTGTAGGACTGTTTTATTCAGAAGGTTTATTGGATTTACTGCACTAATGTAGGTCTTAGAGAGTGAACACATGCAGTCAGTTTAAAAAAACAAGTAAAAAAAAAAAGAATTATTCATCAAGGGTCATCTGTGTTGCATGTACAAACAAACATATGCAAGCTCTCAGAATTGAGATAAAGCTCCTGTGGTCCAGGCTGAAGGGCTTTGCGGATGTTGATGATGGTATCCCAGAGAAACCGATTGTTTGGAGCAGATGGGGAATAAGGAATATGGTACAAGAAAGAGCAATGTCCTCAGCAGCTAGAATGTAATTGTGACCATACATCTGAATGAGGTTTCCATTACATGCGAGCAGCTATTGTGCATGTTAAACCAGCAGAAAACATAACAGTGAAGAACAGTTGGACAGTGTCTCAGAAGGATTTCTCCCCAGGAACTGAAGAGCAACTTAAGAATGTCCTAGATAACTTTTGGGACTACTATAAAAGATATTTGCTTCAATTTATTTATGAGGTCTTATCTGGAACACCGCTACCGAGTCCCTCAGAGAGTCATTCTGAAATCACTAAAGCTTTAGTGTTTGGGAGGATTTTGTTAATTTTTTTTAAATCATTTGTTATTTTTTTCTACTCCTCTGATTCTGTGTCCCCAAAAAAGTCCATGCTCTCTCTGAAATGCTTTTGGGTACATAGATTCTTGATGTGAATTATATATTATCCTACAAGTCTTTGCAAAAAAAGCAATAATTGTCAAAACATTTTCATTTTACAGTATGATAATAGAATAGTATAGTACTTAGGGCTGGCCGATAAAGTTGGTATCTGTAATTATTGACCGAACACCATTGTCAATATTGATAAAAAAGATTCGATATGTAGCTTCTGTATGAAGCGCTATATTTTTATTAAAATGTGGCTGCTGAGCACGTGCCTTGGAAGTAGTACCAATAAGTTTGTCTTTTCCAATGGAGGTGCACAACTTGCATGACGCGCACATTGGAGTGACGTGCACATATTGTGCAAGTGGCGCACACATACACGTGATGCACACAATTTCCAGCCGCACCTAGTTGAAAACATAAACTTTTCTGAATTCAGCAAATGTACCGCGATTCATGCAAGTAGAACTAATTAATCTGCTTCACATTTAATATGGAATATACACATTTTAGTAATAACGGCAGACTAATTACCTCAGACAAACACAGCACACCCAAACACTGCAGCGGTTTTTACTATTCTCCATAAACTTGTTTCCGAGCTGCAGCAATTGTTTGTCTCTTTGTCATCCTCTGAGAAAACGCTTGATGGTCGCCTAGTTATGAGAGATGCCCGTGTAGTGCGAGTGCAAAGCTTATGGTCAAGGAAATCATGCACTCGCGCTTGTCCCTTCAGGTCAATACAACACATGCAAAAATAGGTGCCATATAGCAGCAATGAAGAGATTGTAAATAAAAAAAGGATGTGGCTTTTTAAAAAAAAATTATTTTATTTTTATTTCTTGTGCATCCCAGCCACTAGCACCCCATCTTTTTTGTCATAGGGGTAATGTAGTCATTCAACTTCACAATTGGTAATGTTCAGTGTGTATTTGATTAATGATTGTTGGTTCTTTTACTTGAAAGCTCAGATTTGATTATCATAATTAGTTTTGATAACGGAGTTTGAGGTTTACTGTATCATTATTATTCACACTTTACAGATGTTGATCTACCTGAAAGTTTGCTTTAATTGTTCAGTACTTACGCTTTACAACTGCACACACTTTGTAACATTTTATTTATCAAGTTTAAAAGTCTCTTTAATACTTACGGTTATTTTATTATAAAGAGATCAGAAATTTTGTTTAAATATTTTTGTTTTCGACTATTAAAACAATTTGCCTTAGTAATGTTGGAAATTTAAAATAAAGTGGTTAAATAAAAAAAATCCTAAATGTATTTTTAAAAAATATTCAATAATTATTGATATCAAATGATATGAAACATAATATTGTATACATTGTTTTTGGAATATCGCCCAGCCCTAATAATACTGCAATAAAAGGGATTGTTCACCCAAAAATGAAAATTCTGTCATCCTTGTGTCATCAATATATTTTCTTTTTTGTTCAAGAGAACAAAACACCCCTCTTGCTAAGAACAAGCGGAAAGTGAGTAAATGATGACAGTCTACTTATAATCTAATGAGAATTAGTTGGCATGTAGATGCAGTGTAACTTAAATTCATCAAAATAAAGTGTGACCATTAATGTTCATCATCCTGATAAAAAACTATTATTGTCCAATGAAATGATGGATTACTTGTGCCATTTAATTCACTGCAGATATGATTTTACTTTTGGGGCAAATAAAGATCTGTATGCTTTCTTGCAGTTTATTTGCTCCTGCTGTTAAAGTTATGTCAATAAAATATGTTGTACACTGTAATATTTATTTTATTTTAAGATTGTATTTATTTTAAGATGTATTTGTTGTCTTATATGCAAGTTATCAGCTTTCACATATAATGTCTGATATCAGTGGGTATCAGCTATCATACATCAGCTGTGATCGCTGCCACCGTTTATCAGTGTCACTCAACAGTGAACAGTGCCAGAGCGTTAGAGTCAATCACAGGCCTTTCTGTTAAGCGCGTGACCAATCATAGGGGTGAACTCGCTCGACAAGGCTCAGAAAGTGAGCGGGATATTTACATATGTTTATTTGCTATAAATGCGCATGTTGTTCTGTGCATGTACTTGAGTTTTAAAGGTACAGTTTATATATCTGACTGTTTGTATTAAAGGACCAAATTGTATTACAAATAGTATATAAATATAAATATATTTATACGTTTTAATACAAGAATTACTGTGTTGCTAAGTAACATATCAAACTGTATGGAAAGCACTATCAATGCACCGTGATGCACAGAGATATTAAATTAAACCGAAACGATGACATGATAATCGTAACCGAACCATAAGACCAGTGTAGGTTCACACCTCAAATTTTTTATTTGGGGTGAGCCATCTCTTTAAATTTATAAAAGAAGAATAGATTAATTCTTAATAAAGTTTTAAAAGTTAATCAGTCAAGAGTTCTTATGTAACATGCCACAGCTGAAATTCACTTGTGTTTGTCAATATCAAACCCTTCATATGACACACACAAAACAGAACACCATGATCAATTTTAACTGCTGTAATTTCTTTTATTGCTATAATACTGATTTTATAATGTCTAAATATGCAGTCATGTGAAGAAGTCTTGACACCTTTTGAGAAATTCCAGTTTTTCCACATCAAAATGAGCTTACAAAATCATCAGATCTTTGTCAGGTCTTAAAATCCCCTATGAACTACAACATATAGCTTTAACAAAACTAAGTCAGTGATTGCTAATCATCAGTGGACGTTTTAATAGTTTTTTTGTCTGAAGGCTTTAGGTGTGTGGGAACACCAGCAAATCTACAACAGAACAGCTGAAAAAGAATGAAGAAATCAAAAAAATAAATCAATGTGTTGCAATAGTCTAGTCAAAGTCCTGACTAGAATGCTGTGTCAAGAGCTCTGCAAAACACTGCAAAACTTCTCCAGAATGACCTGAGAGATCTGATAAGGTCACACAGAAAATAACAGACTTAGAGTAATTACTGATAAAAGTGGATCTACAGACATCTGAATCATAGGGTGTTGTAAGTTTGTCACCTGTGGCTTTTCTACATTTGCATAATTTTTAAGTAAATAATGACACTGTGTAAGATGGTTAAAAGAGGTTTTTTTTATTTATTTTAGTTTTTTTTATTATGTCCTGATGTGAGAATAAAGTTCTTCACTTTTCACATGTAGATTTAAAAAGAATAAGTTTAACTATGTAGATATGACATCAGCAAAAGGCTAAACATAATTGGTTAAACGTTGGTGACAAATACTTGCATGTAAACAGAATTGACAATATGTCATGTCCCCAAAAAAGATAAAGAAGTCATGTTTACATATTGAACATGTATCAATATATATGTATCAATACTAGGGGTGTGAACCTACACTAGTCTCACGGTTCGGTTACGATTACGATTATTATGTTATCAATTCAGTTCAATTCGATATTTTTCTTTTATATATTATTTGTAATACAATTTTGTCCTTTAATACAAGCAGTCAGATATATGATCTGTACCTTTAATTTTACCTGCTCAAAAAAACACTCTTTGTGAATGTTTTAGAAAAAACTCCAAACATGCACAGAAGACAGCATGAGCATTTATAGCAAATAAACTAATGTAAATATGATCATGCTTGCTTTTTGAGCCATGTCAAGTTCTTACACTCCTATGATTGGTCATTGTCTTCACCCGCTCAAAAGCGCTGCTTATGCTGGAAGGACAGACGCGGTTACAGTCTATATGCGCATAACACACGCTTATCACAGGTAATCAGCAATAGACATGGTGAAGAACACTTGCATCACAGGCACGCTCGTGTCTGGACCCACAAGTATCGCTTTAATAGCCGAGAGGAGAGGAAAATTTACCTCACAAATATGCCAACGGGTCAAATGTCCAAAGTGGGTGGGAGAGAGAAAGAGAGGGAGAGGGAGGTTAAGAGATGGAGTTTTACAGCATTTATCTCTTAGTAGTGAAATAATGGCTCGTTCTTTACTATTCCTCTCAGTGTCAGTGAAAGACTGTCCAGCACATTCACAAGCAGTTGAATTGTGCACAATTATCGCAGAAGTATAAAACAGGTTTTACTTTAGCTCTAGTTTGTTTGGCACAAATTTTTCTTTTATTTAAGGTTGCTTTCATTGTTGCCCCAGTTTGTTCGCGTTTTTGGTGTGGTTCGTTTGAGCAGGTGTGAAAGCAGCAATCGTACTTGGGTGCGCATCAAAAGCAGACTAAACAAGCATACCACAACCTCAGTCTCAGTGCACTTTCAAACGAACCCTGGAGCGATTTGTTTGTGGTGTGAACATAAACCGACCTCGAACCGAGTCAAGTGCAAAAAGTACTTTTTTACCAGCTGCCGTAGTCAGCAGCGATGTGCATTCTGGCATAAGAAAAAGTTTTTTGACACTTTACTGCAATTATGGCAGGTCATGGATGGACAAATGTGAGGAGGTCCATACTGCCTAAAGATGTTTTGATGTTGCACACATGAGTTAATTCTGATCAGTCAAGATGCAGTTCAGGAAATTTGTTTAACCAACAACTGATTCGGATGTAGTCACGTTTTAATTGGTTTTGTCCAGAGCAGTCGTTTTGGTGTAAAACAAAACTAAAATGGCTGAAAATTGCTGCAATGTATCATTTTTAACCTTGGTCTAGTCTGGACCAAAGGAAAGCTTTGTAGTTGTTTGTATTGCTTCTGCATAGGGCTGTGCAATTTGGGGGAAAAAATCTCATTGCGATATTTTTATTACATTTTTTTTTTATTAATTAATAAATTTTTTGACAGATATTGTGATTTA
The DNA here is from genome assembly GCA_903798205.1 of Danio tinwini. Taxonomy (NCBI): domain Eukaryota; kingdom Metazoa; phylum Chordata; class Actinopteri; order Cypriniformes; family Danionidae; genus Danio; species Danio tinwini. The sequence continues at coordinate 9,496,145 of CAIGQZ010001108.1, forward strand.
ATTTTGTAGTCAAGCTTCAACTCAATAATCTATAAGCTGTGGCAACAATTCTGCTACAGCTCTTAAAAATGACCTGTTTTTGTTTGTCTTTGACATTAATTTGTCTATTAATGCTTTTTAAGCAGCAGATGCCATCATCTCACTTGTCTGCGATTTCCTGTTTGTTTTCTTTTTTTAATTGTGCACGTTTCGCATAGTTTGGTTGCGCAATTCTGATTGGGCAGAATAAAAGTTTGCTCACTCATTTGGCTAGTAGGACTATCACACACAGACAGCAGTCACACATTTCCTCTGGACAGGGGAAATAAAAAAATACATATATATTTCATATTGCAGCATCTTGCGATTTTTGACTAATCTCAACGTTTCAAATTGCGATCGCACAGCCCTGCTTCATGTTGAATTGCCGAATGCTTTATTTGTAAGTTGCTTTAACAAAAGCATCTGCTTAATGACCAAATGTTAATGTATTGCATGATATGAAATTTAGCACTAGAGGCCTAATGCTATTCTTCTCCATTGTGTACAGAGTTAAAATGTCTCTCTTCAGTTCTCCTTGCATATTGTTATTAATTATCAGCTATCAGCTACCAGGTACGTTCAGGACGGTTCTAACATTTTATTCTTGCTGAATTCATTGCACAGATCTTTGCAGATTTCATCCCAGATTCTGTCTGGGACTGCTTATGAGACAAAATCTTCCTGAATATTTTTGTGAAGTTTGAACTCTGCCCACATCCTGACACTCGCTGTCCCCCACCAAGCTTTTTATTTCAGCCGCATGAATATTCCCTTTATGCCCCTCTGGACACGTTCAATCTTTGATCTCCCCAAAAACCGCGCAGAAACATTCCTGCAATGCTCACCACAAACGCACATTCACACACAACACATGTGCTTGTGTTTACTCTACAATGCAGACCGGCAGTTGGCATTGGATGAGCCTTGCAAAATGGTAAAGTGTGTGAACATGTTTCAGAAAGATTCGGTTTCACTGTTGAAATGCGAGGGTTCACTTGTAGGAAAATGGTCGCATGTGTGTCCACGCATGTTTTTATTTTATTTATTTTTTTACTTTGTTTAATGGTTCTGCTTCAAAATCATGAAAAAAACAAACAAACAAGTGTAGTGTGTTGGTTGCTTAACATAGCATAACTTGGAGGGGAAATTCCTTTAAATCTCATTTAAAGGGATAATTGATCCAATATTAAGATTTGAATCCTAATATACTTTACCCTGTGGTGTTCTAATGCTATATGCTATTCTGTCTTTTTTTGTATAACAAAATAATTAAATGTCTTGCTTGTGCGCAACCATATAATATCAATAATTAGCAGCGTGCTTTAAGATTTTTTAAGAAGTTATTTAAGTTTTATTTGACATTATAAATTCCACATTTTCTACAATAGGGTTTGGTGAATAAGGCAAAACCCTGATCTTGACAAATAGTGTTTATGCATGACTTCACATTTCTGAAACTATAAGCATGTCAGTTCATGGTGACTCACAGAGAAAAAAAAACACATAAATCAAAAAAAAAACAACAAACCATCCATGTATATTCTTCTCTGAGGGTGATATGTTCTGTTTTTTTGCATCAGCGAGTTTCCATGATTGTCAACTTTCATTCTGTCATTTACAGCAGTTCCAGTCCAGAGATATATTAACTGCACATCGGATATAATTCTGCAGTTTTCAAAATAAAATCAGCTGGGCTCTACTAGGGCTGCACAATATATCGTTTAAGCATCGATATCACAATGTGTGTATCCGTAATAGTCACATCACATGACTAGATTATTTATTAAAGTTTAAAACACAAAGATATTATTAAATATTATTATTTTTTTAATGGTCCTACAATAATGACCATGTTATCTTATGTTTGGTCAATTTCTGTATCTGATTTACTTTTAGACTCTCCAGAAAACTATAAATAAAATAAATTTATTTAGTAGAAATGAGAGATTTGGCCTAAAATTAAAATCTCAATTTACTTAACATTTTAACTTGATTACGATTAATTATTAGTTTATTTATTTGTTTTTTTTTTGTTGACAATTTGTGTACAGTATATATGCATTTTTGGTACAAGCTGCTCTTGTTGCTCAGTTGTCTTAGTATTAAAGTTGTCCGGCATCGACATGTTCATGAAATAACCTAACTGAGTGGGGTTACGTGACTTCACATGTGTTAGGGAAAGTAATCAACCTCGAAAAATTCAATCAATTATAGGTTCTGAATGTCAATTTCAATTACTTTTCGATTAATCACCCAGCCTCTTATCTCTGCTCTTGTGTGTGTGTAATATATAGA
>CAIGQZ010001108.1:9498860-9521795 GCA_903798205.1 Danio tinwini
ATGAAGTTTTTAAAATAAAATCAGTTGTTTACTGTATAAAAATATAATATTTTAAAATATTTATATTTATCAGCTAATATATCGGTTATCGGCCTCCAAATATTAAGAGTTATCGGATATCAGTGCATCCCTACCATAAAGCACTGTTTATTTAATTTTTATCTTTGCTTTGTTGTATTTATGCTTGTAATTTATTATAATTTATGCAAACACACTGCATAGAAAAATATTTGATCATCTCTACCTGTCTAAATGATTGCAATCTTTCCACATGAAGCCGTTTAATTAATCTGGTGTAATTATATTTATATCGCAATATATATTGCAGAAAAAAACATTGCAATGTCTCTTTAATACAGTACTATGTGATTTACAGTACAGTATATACTAGACTTCATTGATTTATTTAGTCTTGCATCAATGTATGTGGCTAACTTTAATCCAAAGTGACATTTACATTCATGCATTTCTTTGGAATCAAGCCCAAGACCTCAGTGATGTATCGCTCTCTGTTTATACCACTATGTCATGAAACGGCAAAAAATAATGGAGTGAACTGCTTGCCAGCTTTTTGGAAAAAGTACATCTGCTGAATCTGTGTAATTTATTCACTATTGGGATGTAAATTGGCATGCAGCATATAAAAATAAAAACTGATTCGCGAGCTAGATTCAAGGATAAATTGTCAACACTTATGAAACTCTCCGGGGTCAAATATAGGCCCCAGGCCCTGTAGTTTGAAACCGCTGGTCCCCCAGTGTGATGGTTAGCTGCTGAAAGAGAAATGTGACTTTAGTTTGTGGCATTAGATTTGGGTTTTGATGGGAGGATTTGTGCAAAGAGAAATGGTTTATAACCTAAGGCCTAAAACTGAATATACTGTGTTTTAATGTGTAATGAATGGTGCGCCAAACATGAAAGGTGAACGTTTATGTTGGAATCAGAGACTTACATGTGCGTGACGGAGTGAAAGTGTGATTGTGTATGTTTTGACTGGGGTAATATTTTGTGTATGGGAATAGCGCGGCTTTTGGAGCTGATCTTTGACTCTTTGTCCTATTTCATGTAGGAAGGCTCCCTAATGGAATAACTCCGTATTGTGTGTCTGTACGCGTGTTTGATGAATGGCTGTGAACTCTGTACATTTAAAACTTTGTATATATATTTGACTTCCGACCCGTCTGCCCCATGTTTTTGAAAGAGGAAGTGGATTCATATGAAAGGGACAAGACTGTGTGTGTGAATGTGCTGTGTTTATCTGTTATTTTTGTCAAGTGTGTGTGTGTGTGTTTGTGCTTCTCTGATTTAAGTGTTTAACCTCTTTTAAGAAGAATATCTGTATTATAATCAGGCCTATTATTATTTTTTTCCCACAAGACCTCAGAAATGTTTTTCCTCTGTGGTTTTGAGTGAACACATATGGGTCGGACATATTTAAACATGATGTTTAACCTTAAACTGTCTCTCCTATAGATAGAAGAGGGAGGAAAAGCAGCTCAGTGTAAGAAGTTGAGAGTGGGGGATGAACTGGTGAACATCAACGGCTCTGCTCTCTATGGCTCACGGCAAGAAGCTCTCATTCTCATCAAAGGGTCCTACAGGGTTCTGAAGATCATCATCCGAAGGTAAGCAGACACACACACGTGTACTGTAAGCTGATTTGAGGTGATGTCACATTTACTGTTACTGATTTGGAATTGGAAAATCTGTTAATTCACGCAAGGACCATAAGCAATGTACTTCTTGGTGTACAAAACTTCACTTAATGGTGTCATATACTGCATTGGTTTAATAAATTAAATTGTTCTATGATATCTACATAGTAGGTTTCTGGCTTCGGTATGTTCAAAAATCTCCAGAAATGGTTTTATAAGCTCATTAATTGCTTCGTAAAATACCCAGAGAATCAGATGGTCCATGATTGACCATATATGGCTTGTATCGTGAATATTAATGAGCTCCACTCTTACAGAGACACACCCACACAGAGTATGATGTATGCTGAACGGGACAAATACAAACCAAATCAGAGTAATGTTAACCTATTTTGCTCACCAGATCTGTTGTGGATATGGCGAAATTATAATTAAACTTGACAAAAGAGAGTGATAGAGCTATACAGAATTTTGTACAGTATTTTGAAGCTACAGTCAAAGAAAACTCAGCCAGGAATTAAAGTCAACCTCTGCATGAACAGATGACAGTTGAGCTGAGTGATTTGACACAATTCAGCAGTCTACATGTGTTTGTTAAAACATACGTCTCAAATTGCACAATAAACACATTAAATTATCAAAAGATGTAACGAAACATACATTATGCCTCTTCAGAGTGGAGATAAATAATTGTATAATCTGTAAATCTTGCATTTTGAGGCAAGTTTGAAACATGTCTTGTGCTGTCGTTGCCCAGAAATGCTTAGTAAACAATTTGGGGCTTGTGTTTTCAAAATAAAAGTCCCACATACATACTAAGTGAAATGTACATTTAAAATAACTAAGGGAGGAAAATTATTACTGTTGTGTCACTGGAAAATGTGTGGCTTATCAAACGCAGCCTGAGGTGTGCATATTAATGATCTCAGAGTGTTTTTTTTAGGATCTCAGAGCTGCATATAAGTCGTGTTCTCTTGATGACGTGGCTGCTCATCAGGTCCAGATGAATGACCTAAAGTAGGCATACATGCAAATGATGAGAGTAATGGGAGTCTAATCATAGTTTTTGTCCTCTGATTGGCCTGGTTTTACACTCATGGAATTTACACGAAAATGAGGAAACATTGGTGTCTGAGACTCCCAGTATGCCCAGATTTTTATTATAGGGCACCTTTAAACGTGCAACTTTGTGAAACTTAGAAGCTTGAAATTTATAAAGTACAATACAGCATACGTTTATTTTCTTTTTCCACTGTGAGAACAGAAGTATCAAAATATAGACCTATAGACCATTTCAATGTGGTCATGTCATTGGCCCATGAAAATTTCCTGTTTGTTATCAAACTATTTCATAACTGTAACAAGATGCAGTTCAATCATAACTTAATGTAAAAACAGATATCATAGGATTATTTATCAATATGTGTCTCTTTTTTGATTCTCGGAAACTATAGAAATAAAAAATGTAAAACAGGAAATACGTGGGGACCATTGTTTTTGTTTACATCCTTCAAAATGGTCTATATCATACCATTTTTGGGAGGACTTTCAACAGTACAATACTAAAAAGTGTGGAGCTAGACATATTGCTGAACACTATTAGTTTACGGAGAACCATTACTTGTGTGGACAACAAGCCAGGTATATATGACTACACAGAAAGTTGGATTTTTTAATACATAGAGAAAAAAACCTGAGTGTAGGAATGAATCATGATCAAACAAAGCTTGTCGTCTTCTTGTGACAAACAGCTATGTGTCAAGTAGCAAGAACAGGATCTGCTGTAGGTCTTCTTTGTTGTTTACGGGGTTGTTCACATGTTGTCTCTAAATTTGTGGAAAGTGCGATGGTCACCACTTCCTCTTATTATTTATCTGCACTTACCATTCGTATACATTTGAAATGGGAATGGACCTGTATAAGAATCTGATGGTATGATAACCTTGGATAAAAATATCACAGTATGACAGTATTGTGATTACTGCTCTAAAATATATTCTTTTAAAATGTCTGGGTAAAAATACTAAAACTTTTTTCCCCTTTGAACGTGATATTTTTTTTTTTGAGAAACATTTATGATATTTTGGAGCAGTAAACATGTCAGGCTAAATAATTCAAGTAAAGCAGTGACTTCTTTTGTCTTTATTAATATCAAAAACACAGATTTTTTTTACAGAACATAAAAACTCTAAAAAACTTACTTATACCTTTGGAAAGGTATAACAGAATATTTTGGTAGTTTTAAAACCTTGACTTTTCCAAACCACATGAATTTTTAAAACCAGATATCGTCCCATGCCTAATTTTAAATAATAGTAATAAATAAGTTGAGTGTGCAAAAGACATGATATGTGAATGGCTCAGATGACCTTTTGTATTCTGGCATACAATATGCCTACCAAGTAAGGGTTCTGTTTGCAGTGGAAACTCAAATCTGATCAAAGTGACCTGTACTGAATCGTACTTTAATGTACTGTTCTAATCTGTACTCTCTCAGTTGAAATTAGGCAACATTGAAACTAGCATTTTGATGTAGGTATGCAAACTTGTGGACACAAAATCGCTGTTGTTTTGACATGTTTATTAGTAGTGATTGATATTTTGTTGGCGAAATCCAGTCAATTCAATAGGAATTTAGCATTAGGCCGAAATATTTCCCTTGTAAATTAAGCATCAGCTTGAACAAGTTTATCCTTATTCCTTTTCTCACCAACATGAAGCTGTGTGGCGTGAAAGTGACTTCAGTGTGAGCTTAATAATGAATTTTTGACAACCGATAATGTATTTTTTGTCTGCCAAATTTCACTGATGTTGATGAAATTTTGGTGCAATTTTGCAGACAATAAAAGCTGGATTAGTTTCCCAGCATGGTACTGGGTTGTGGCTGGAAGGGCATCTGCTGCATAAAACATATGCCAGAGTAGTTGGCAATTCATTCCACTGTGGCGACCCCTGAAATTTCAAAGACTAAACCCAAAGAAAATTAATAAATGAATAAAATCTGATATATTTATTTATTCTTAAAATTATATTTAGGGGTTTTCACCTTTAATGTTATAGCACAGTGGAGATTATAGACAGGAAAATGTGGGGACCAGATAGAGGAGGAGGATTGGCAAAGAACCTTGAGCCGGGAGTCAAACTCGGGTCGCCATGAACACGGTAGTGCCATGTGTTGGCGCCCTAACCACTAGGATATTGGCGCAGACAAAAGATACATTTTCCATTGCCTAGTGCTTTAGAGATGCAAGAAGCTCTGCTCACAAAGAAGCCATATTCAGATGAACCAGTTTAGTCAATTCACATAAACCGCTTAAAATGTCTAATGTTGTCTTGTATTTGATTAATGTTTCTTTCATTGTCTGTTTGTACTATCTCTTTTTGTTACATTCATTGTAAAGTGTCCTTGAGCTCTGGAAAGGCGCTATATATTTATTATTATTATTATTATTATTATTATTAATATTATTAAAATCCATGTGGAGATTTTGACAAGAAACTCTAGATTCAATGATTTTTGTTGAAATGACTCAAATCGCCCCACAATTTTTTGAAAAACAGTGGTAAATGTGCCAAACATACATAAGGTCACAATGATCACATTTACCATTCAAAGCAATTTAAGTAGATGAAATCCATTCCTCACATGTTAAGGAATTTCACAGGAAGGTGAACGATTTCTACATGGATTTCACCTCAGGTTCGGTTTGTCATGGGATTTCACTGTGTTGACCATCAGAAAGGTTTGAAAGGGACTATTGTGTGAGCTTCAAACATCGCTACACTGTTGTCAACAATCAGTGTCTTTCTGTGTTTGTAGAATTGAGCGTACATTTCACTATTGTCACCACACCTTTTAAGTCAAACTTTCATTTTTACTTCTGAAGCATCACGCCTAGAAGATGTGACCTGGATATTGACTGTGGGAGAGCATTTGAACAGTGGCTAATCCACCAGTAGCTTCTGATTATGTGTCTGTTGTTTATTTTAGCTGGCGTGATGCGAGCTGACATCAGCAGAGTTTGGCAGACAAGTGAGGTTTGTCACCCATGACAGACCAAATTGATGACACACCCTGTTTGACTCACTCATAGTCGCCTGGTCTAGAATCAGATTTTCTGGTATTGATTTTGCTCCCAGTTATTGTGAGGTAAATGCTTAAGCTGCGTTTAGGTCAGTTTTGATTTGTTCAGTCTGACCACAGACTGTGCATGTTCAGAGTGTCATGTGCTAGTGCCTCACTGTGGCTGTTTGCAGAGGCGCAGATGAGGCTGTTAGCAAAACACGATAACAAACATTTGAAGAATTTGACTGATGTATTCACGTGCAGCTTGTGATAAATGTTTACCTTTTACCGCTAGCTTTATGGAGTAAATGAGGTGCTGCATGTGTGACTGTGTGTGTGTTGTTGAGTCTGGTCTGGACGTCCAGTCGGCTGAGTCCAGCACATTCCAGTGTGTTGAGGCCTCGGTGCATTAGCAGCTAGCAGACAGCTGAGTGTACTGCTTCCCCCACTCCTCCCTCTTTCATCTTCTTTCTCTTCTCTCACTTATTTATACTGTCCTCCCTTACTGCTCTGTAAACCCACAGTCACCTCTCTTCATTCTTTTCACCAACACTTTCAGTAATTTCCTAGCTCTTATAGGATCGTTCTCTAGCTTAAATATGCTGTAACTTCATTCTCAAACATCTCATTGTTGTCTAATATTATTTGTTATCATTTGTATGACCTCCTTATTTATCCTCTCAAATGCCTTTTTCATTTTTTTAACCAGTGTAACATCTTTGCCTCTCAATAATTTATTTATAAATTTAAAACACATTTTTTATAACCTCATTCTGTACATTCTCAACATTTTGAAGTCTAGAATTTTATTCTATACCTTATTATAAATATTACGTTTTATTCAATTAATATTTCAATGAATCTTTAATTCTATAGCACTTTTACAATGTGGATTGTGTCAAAGCAGCTTAACATAGACGTTCTAGTAAATTGAAACTGTATTGGTCCAGTTTTTAGAGTTGAAGTTCAGTTTTGTTCAGTTTGGATTAATTTTCACTGCTGAAAGTCCAAACACTGAAGAGCGAATCCATCGATGCACAGCTTCACAAGTCCCAAACCAAGCAAGCCGGTGGCGAGGAACAAACGTCACCAATTGACAAAGTGAAGGAAAAAAACCTTGAGAGAAACCAGGCTCAGTTGGGCACGACCATTTATCCTCTGGCCAAACGTCTTGTGCAGAGCTGCAGTCTAGGCGCCGGCGGCTGGAGAACGCTGGACGTCCATCATGAAGAACTGCAGGTGTGAGTAGGTCACTGGTGGGTGTTCAGGCTGACCCACGGCATCAATGGGGAGACTCGTCTGTCACTGTGGTCTTTCAGGAATCAGTCTCACGCTCTTTGCTCCTCCAGGACCACCACAGCATCAGCTTAGTATACGGCCTGGTCCAGGATTATGGATAACATGGCGCTGCAAAATCTCTAGGGGCCTCGGGATGAGTATCTCAAGGTGGAAATAGAGAATAAAGAAAATAATTAGCATAGCTGCGTTACATAGTGTATTTCAACGAGATGCAAAAATGAAGTGTTCTAAATGAAAACAGTAGTTATACAAACAAACATAGAAACAAACATGTAAACAGGAGTCTTTCTAACAAAATGTCTGGTGCATTAAGGAAGAGTGTGTCCTACAGGTGGTTGTCAAGCCAGCTCACCTGTATAGAGCTTACTCATGCATCATACCGTTATGTGATGCATTGTGTGTATGCTTTAATAAAAAGATAGGTCTTTAGTCTAGTTTTGAACTGAGAGAGTGTCTGAGCCTCGGACATCATCAGGAAGGCTATTATATAAATGAGAAGGCTCAACCTTTTTTAGTAGAGTTTGCTATTCTAGGTACTACCTGAAGCTTATCTTAAAGAGCGGGTTGGATTGTAGCGAGACAGAAGGTTGGTTAGATAAACAGGAGCTAGATTATTTAAAGCTTTATAGGTAAGAAGCAATATTTTATAATCAATACGGAGCTTAACATGATATATGATCATATTTTCTAGAGCTGGTAAGAACTCTGGCAGCTGCATTTTGTACTCGCTAAAATTTATTAATAGAGAATGCTGGGCAACCAGCGAACAGAGCATTACAGTAATCCAGCCTAGAAGTCATAAAAGCATGAACTAGCTTTTCTGCATCTGAGATGGATAGAATACTTTAACTTAGCAATATTTCTCAGATGAAAGAAGACAAATTTTTATAGCCTGTTCATTATATGCAATCTTATGTGTATTTTATCTCTTTTTAATTTCATTGTATATTATCATAAGAAGTTATATTTTTACCTTTTATGACATTTATATCTTTAGCATTTCATGACCTGTGCAACTTTATATACTTATGTAACCCACCGGTCCTACTGCACCCAACCCGCGCTGAGCTACAATCGAACCGACGATTCTTTGCATGGGAGTCGGTTGCTCTAACAAGGAGGCTAAAGACCATGGCCTCTAGCATCTGTTGCTAGAGCACCTTTTGAGGTCAGAGGAGTCAAGTTTACCTGCATAGCACTTGGCTAGCTGGCCTCCATTACACTCACCACCCTAAACCTTACTCCAATCAAATGTCACCCATTGGTCCTACTGCACCCAAACAGCGCTGAGCTGGTATCAAACTGGTGATTCTTTGCACGGGAGTAGAGTCGGTTAAATATTCATTGATAAATGATTTAATAAAACTGAAATATTTAGTAAATCTCAAAATGCATATCCATATTTCAGTCTGCACATTGTAATGTGATTTTTATTTTCCAATTTATAGCAAAATTATGCAATTTTTAATACATGTCATTGGGTATCAGTTAGAATTTTGTACCTAAAATAAATTCAATAACCTTACTGTCAAAGCTTTATAATACTTGTATAACCTTATCGTGAAGCCTTTCTGTGGTCTATAACTTATTATGACCTTATTCACTAGCTTCAATATTCTTTTACTTCTGAGCTCATTTGATCATTCTTGTCATTCTTCAACCTCATTGTCAAGCCTCTCGACATCCTCTAACCTCTTGACATTCTGTATTTATCTTATCTGTAGTATATAAACCAATTCAATATGTTGTTTATTTTCGTCCAACCGCTCACTCAAAAGATTCTCAAAACACAAGAATTCTCACAGGACTTTTCACAACAAAACATAACCTACTTGAGTGCACTTAAGGAATGAGATTTAGGGAACGGCAATCTCAGACGTGCTTTTAGCCAAAGACAAATCTGAACTTTTAAACCTCCAGCTTTAGGATCCATCCAAACACCAACTCTGCAGAAGCTAGCCACAAAGTAAGAGGTTCAGGAGCGAGGGCTGCAGAAAAAAAAAAAATTTCTGTTCTTTTCACATCCGTTTATTTGGCGGCTAGTCAGAAATGCTACAGTCTTAGTGTTATTACCCTGCCTGTGGTTTCTCTCTTGCTGTGGTGGCTTTCTAGGCAGCACATGCTAATCTATTTGTGTGTTTGTGTGTGTGTTGTAGTCACACCAGCAGGACTGTGCCGGAGGCTCACGAAGGGATCAGATTTGATTGTTGTTCAGATAGACTATAGCCGTATATGTTGTCTATTTGCATGCAGCCTGTTTTTGTGTAAAGCTAATGGGTTAGGGATTGGCTCGAATGCCTGTTTATTCATGCTTGGCAGTCTATCTAACATAGGCACATCCATCTCATTTGAGGCCAGTACAGCTGCCATCATGTTTTTAATCATGTGTCTACGTTATGAGGAAATTGGAACTGTTGACCTCTCATAGTCACTGTTCCTCAGCTGTGTTTTTTAGCAAAATGACACATTATTACCCTTACTTTAAAATCTACATTAGTGTATGCAGTTGTGTGAAAAGGGATTGTTAAAGGAACACTCCAGCATTTTACCATCCTTCACACAACACACGTTACCATTTTTGAATCCACTCAGCCAATCTCTGGGTCTGACAGGAGCACTTTTAGCTTAGCTTAGAATAGCATAAATAGGTTGTTTGCAATCACGTGGTTCTGGTGACGCTTGAAAGATGGAGGCCAGGAAGTAAATAAAATGAATGACATAGAGGAAAGTCTGTTATTTTATACCATATATCAAAGGAGATATAAATAGAAAATAACCACATATGTTGGGCATGATCCTTATACCATGAAGAGGGCTGAGTTTTCTACTAAACTAAAATATGTTTGCCTGTCACCGAGGCGGTAGATACTAAGCTATTACATTACATGAAAAAAATACTATGGTAAAAACTTTAGTGTTTGGAAACATAGAGAATTACTTGAATTAAACTGTCGTAGTAATTATATTGTTGTGGTACGACACAACTGTAGCAATAAACTAATTATTCAATAGGCTTCTGTTTTCTACGCTATATTATACACCATCACAATGCACACAGTTTACACTACCGTTACAGTATTTGTTACAGTTTATCAGTTTACTATGGTACAGGATTCTGTAGCATTTGTTAACTAAGAGTTGTGCACATTATACACTTTACTATGTGGTTTCAAAAACATGTTTATTATCAGTTACTACAGTATAGTTTTTCCCCATGCTGATATCTTCCAGACATCACAAAATAACAGATGAAAGCATGCAAAAGCATTTAATTCTGCATTATTATTTGTTTATTTTTGTAAAAGGGAAAAAGTGCACCACAATAATAACCGTCTAGTTTTGTCGCAAGGGTAGCATTTCTTTTTTTGTTCGGTCAATGAACTTACAATCAACAAACATTCACTGCTGCTGCGCATTTCGATATTAACGTTACGGTTGTTTATTCTGTCGAAACGTCAGTAAAGACTTATATTATTCTTAAACAAGACAGAGATTTTATTGCAGCGATTACATGGCAGGGTCCATTATTTATATTCTCCTGGATATTGTGCAAGTGTGGTGGTTTTTGTATTTGATTTTATATAACACATTAACATATTTATACACATAGCTTGTCCTGTATAAAATCTTTATTGGTGCTGTCAAACGAACTATCACGTTCAAAAAAAAGCTTGTGGATGTATTGAAAAAATATTAATTACATGCTGCCTTTTCTCCTGTTTTTCAGTCAGTTTCTTAAACTTTCTCCCCTTTATGAGCAAAAACTTTTGAAAGTCTTTAAAAGCTGTTCAGCATTTCTTATTTTGGGCAATTTAAACAATTATAAACAACATAAAACTGAAACATTTATACATTCTGATAGCGATTCCCATGTAGAACAATCACTTCCTGTCCTCCATCTGAATTTCGCACGTCATCAATGACATTATGTGAAAACCTATAATGGAATCGGCTTAGTCGAATAGCGTCTCGATCAAGATGACCAAAAAGTTTAGATTTTATTTCCCGATTTAGTTTCATCATGTTTGACCACTGACAGAAATGGCTGACAGAATATCTAGGCCGATGTGGCTGGGAACTAAACTGTCATTCCGGCATAATAATCAACAAACACACAATGATATTTGTACAAACAATGATATTCCGCAGCATCTGAAAGTAGTCCTCAGTACCAAGCTTTACACACTGCGCCATCAGTTAGATTCTGTGTATTACTCTTGTAAATACAGACTGAATATTCTGCTTTGTAAGAACTCAATGGATCTTGTAAATTAATTTTTGCCTGTATGTTTTTTTTTATACTTTATTTTTATTTTTTATTTTTATTTTTTTCTAAGGAAAAGGAAAAAAATACAAATAATAATAAAAAAATTATTTAAACAAATTACAACAACACATTGGACCTTAAATGAATAGTTGGCTGGTCACATATGTCTTTACAGGTCACGTTAACAAATACATATAAAGATCAGTTTACACTGTGTATAGGCATAAGTACAGTTCATTGCTCTAAATATTGCAGGTATTTGTCCATTTGTAGTTTTAAAGAAAAAGTCATCCTCTCCGTATTTTAAACATTAGATACAACATCCAACCATTCAGACTTTCAAGTTACAGTTTTTTACTGGTTGCTAAAAGTATTTTTAATAAATGCTTGTCTTTTACACCGGTATGTTTTTTTTGACTCAGAGTGCTGGTATCTGTTGATGTGCATCTTATGAATCACCAAGGATGCTGTTTCAGTTAAAATATTATTGTAATGATGGAAAAAAACATTTGTATATTACATGGCCTGTTGATGAGTAAAATAACCGCAAACTCTTATTTATGGGTGAACTATCCCCCTAAATATGAGTTAAGGTTTTTGTAATGGTGTATTTGTGAGTGTGTGTTTGTGTGTCTGTGAGCACATCTTTGGACGTCCCTAAAGGTCACATGCATCATGCAGGGCTCATTTCCAGCTCCATTTAAAGGCCGTGGAATGTTTGACTATTCAGTTAGCACCACGATAGAGATGTTTGTTTGTGAGTGTGTTTAATGCCAGCCTCCCCGCCGGTAATTAAAAATTGACCCAAAAGATTTACAGGGTAGGTTCTCTGAGCTAACCATACAGTGTGTAAATCATTTATTCTTAATTTTTTATACTCTAAAGACTTATTTTGTCCAAGCCCTTGCAAATAACTCTTATTTATATCTGTTATGGTTGTAAATGAATACAAATCTCATCAATATGATTTTATATTAATGTTGCACATATTGATTTTTGTGTTCTTTTTTTAGCATTTATTTGAGTGTAAAAATTTACCAGTCTAAAAACAAAACAAAACATACATATATATATATATATATATATATATATAAGCCATTTGTCAGTAGTATTGATGTTTATGTTTGTCAGAATCAGAGCAGTTGTATGATGGGAAGCTGATCTGTACAGTTAAAGGATGTTTGTGGTATGTTTTGTCCAGGCACACACTGTATTGTTTTCCTGTAGATACACACACACACACACACACACACACACACACACACACACACACACACACACTTTCTATTGTTTAAACGCAGGTGTGTGGAATGCAGATTTTATGCATTTCGTTCATTGAAGTAAAACTTATATAACTATAAATTAATTCAGCCTTTGCCTCTTCTCGCTTTCAGCTGCATTACCAAGTTCTAATTACTAAAAGGATGAAAATGTATTGCAGTGTTTATCCAAACTTGATGTACTCTGCCTGGAGGTGTGGTGCCCATCTTGCCACAGAGAACAGTGTGCTTCTCAAACTTCTGGATGTCTGGTTCCTCCCAGTTCCTACTCCCACTTCCTGTTACACATCTGACTGTAATAGCAGCTTTAGGAGCTGGGCTGGGAACTATGGGATAGAAATGTTTATTTACAGCAAATAACCATTGTCAGGGGCGGAAGAACTGTTTTTAAAATGCGGATTTTGTCCCTGGCTCAAGTCTGAAACGTTGGCCATATTTGGGCTGTGAACACATATATAAATATATTAAAAAAATTCAGATTCACAAACATGCTCGGGCTTTAAGGGAGGGTCTTTACAGGAAGGCCACGTGAGGGAGGGAAGTGTTGCTGTCTTGGCATATCCATCTGGATTTGTCGACAAATTAAAGTGATAGTTCACTTAAAAATAAAAAATTCTAATTTGCTCACTCTTGATTTGTTCCAAGTTTGTTTCAGTTTTTTTTCTTTCTGTTAAACACAAAAGAAGATAATTTGAAGAGTGTTGGAAACTGGTATCCATTGACATCCAAAGCAGATAAAAACAAATGCTATGAAAGTCAATGGTTACAGGTTTGTACAATTTTTGAGTATATCTTTCCATGTGTTAGACAGAACAAAAATAACTCAACCTGTTTGTAACAAGTCAAGACTGAGTAAATGATGACAGAGTTGTAATCTTTTTAAGACATTAGACAATGATAAAAATAATTTATTTTAATTATTCATATACACTCACCGGCCTAATAATTAGGTACACCTTACTAGTACTAGGTTGGACCTTCTTTTGTCTTCAGAACTGCCTTAATCCTTCATGACATAAATATTCCTCAAAGATTTTGGTCCATATTGACATGATAGCATTAGGCAGTTGCTGCAGATTTGTCAGCTGCACATCCATGATGCGAATCTCCCGGTCCACCACATCCCAAATGTGCTCTATTGGATTGAGATCTGGTGACTATGGAGGCCATTTGAGTACAGTGAACTCATTGTCTTGTTCAAGAAACCAGTCTCAGATGATTCGTGCTTTATGGCATGGACCGTTGATGCAAGGCAGGATGGATCCATGCTTTCTTGTTGTTAATGCCAAATTCTGACCCTACCATCGAATGTCACAGCAGAAATCGAGACTCATCAGACCAGGCAATATTTTTCCAATCCTCTATTGTCCAATTTTGGTGAGCCTGTGTGAATTGTAGTCTCAGTTTCCTGTTTTTAGCTGACAGGAGTGGCACCCAGTGTGGTCTTTTGCTGCTGTAGCCCATCCGCCTTAAGGTTCAGCGTGTTGTGCGTTCTGCATACCTCGCTTGTAATGAGTGGTTATTCGAGTTACAGTTGACTTTCTATCAGCTGGAACCAGTCTGGCCATTCTGCTCTGACCTCTGACATCAACAAGGCATTTGTGCGCACAAAACTGCTGCTCACTGGATGTTTTCTCTTTTTCGGACCATTCTCTGTAAACCCTAGAGATGGTTGTGGTGAAAATCCCAGTAGATCAACAGTTTCAGAAATACTTATACCAGCCCGTCTGGCACAAACAACCATGCCACGTTCATGCCAAGTCACTTAAATCACCTTTCTTCCCCATTCTGATGCTCTGTTTCAACTGCAGCAAATTGTCTTGACTATGTCTACATGCCTAAATGCATTGAGTTGCTGACATGTGATTGGCTGATTAGAAATTTGCGTTAGCGAGCAGTTTGACAGGTGTACCTAATAAAGTGGCCGGTGAGTGTGTTACAGCTACAATCTAAAAGGTTTAGTGTGTAATTTCAGACTTTTGGCTAGGTTTACCAAAGAAAAGAAATAAAAATATATATATTTTAAATCTATTTACTCCAAAGGACAGTTTAGATTTTGAAAAATGTGTGTGTTTATGGTCTGTGCAAGCTAGTCGCTCCATTATTCTGATATTCCTAAAAATGTCTTCTGCTATTTTTGATCCACAGAGGAAATCATTCAAGTATAGAATAACATGGGAGTGAGTAAATCATGATTAAATATCCATTTAAACTACCCCAGAATGACTTTACGTCTTTGGTTGAGCCAGAAATTGACATGTACACGTTGTGCCGCTCAAACAAACATGAATATCCTGAAAGGACCACACTATTGGGATAGGAGAAAATAGATCAATTTAATGCACTATGTTTAATAATTAACAATTTTCCGCATGTCAGCATTTCTCAGAGTGTTTAAACAATGCATAAACGACACTTTCAGCCATGTGCAATTCACATTACAGGAACCAATGGCTGTAATCTACTGTTAGAAGCCAACTGGCCAAAACACAGATATTAAAGCTGTAAGCACCACTGCTCTCCTGAGGAAATAAAGTGTGGAGAGCCACTTCAGTCATCGTTTATCAAAGGCTGCTCTGTCTCTCTGGGAGAAACCCCAGTTGCTCTTCGCTCTACGAGTTTATGATCTTGTGGTTTGGAGAGGCCATGAAGGACAGAGACGGCAAACTCAGGAAGCTTCTTGAAAAAGCAGTCGCACGGTAAGATCCTGTCCGCTGCTCTTAGGAACAAGAAAGAACAAAGGAGACTCAATGCCAAAACAATGGACATTCCTTACATTCCCAAGACCCCCCTTTCTGGCTCTTCCACACATTCGGAACAAAACTCTAAGACCTTGCTGCCTTGAAAACGTCCCATGTGCCAGCCTCAATGTTAGCCCGTAACATGTTTTTGATCAAATTTTTGTCCATTGAATTTATAGTTTATGGCCTACTTCACTGTCTTTGGTTAAAAAAAGTGTGCACAGATGAATGTATGGTGTGTTTTAGAGATGCACTGAGAGATTTATCTGAATCTTTTGGCTGGTATTAGTGTCTGTGGGCTGCTATGCTTAAACAGTTCATCATATTGTCATTAAGCAAAGTACAATACAGAGCCAATGAAATGCATTTAGCATTGAAGCAGAAGTGCAAGTAACAAGTGTATAAATAATATAAATGTTTTTACAACTTTATAAGATTATATATTGTATTGTATTTACAACTTTAGTGGACAATCTAACTGCAGTTCTTATGTTTATGCATGCACGTGTATAAATACCTGAATATCTCCAATAGATAATTCATTTTTACACAAAAAGCAACACATTCTGATCTGTGAAAGCTTATCTCATAGTTTCAGGAATTCAAATCTCAGTTGTTGTTTTTTTGCTGAGACTACTAAAACTAAAGGCTGCACACTTTTGTGATATCTTGGAAAACTGCTGTGAGTGATGACATTGTCTGGTGGAACCTTTCAAGAGCTCTCTGCAATTGCAGATAGCAAGCGCTTGACATTTTATGTGTTACTCCCAATTCTGTTAACTACTGTGCAAACACTTTTTCAGTGAAATTTGTTCTCTTATCTGTCAGAGTCACCCCAAGGCAGACAAATTTTAACTAATTCTGTCACGACCAGCGGAGCTTTAAGCAAAACAAAACAGCCTCTTCATTGCGTGACACCCAACATATAATTGTAAAAGTAAACATGTACGCCGCTTTACATTTTGTAGGGAAGTCTTTTAAAAGGTTCACTCATCACTGGGATTATATATAAATGGGCTGGCATCTTTAAATTCAGCTTATCTTTATACTGAAATGTCTCACATGAGAAAAAAATGCTGCAGACTTTAGTCCAGGCTAGAAATGCTTTATAGAAAACACTGAAACTTTTTATGACTCCTAAACATAGATGTTCATGAGCCACTTTAAAACATGGGATCAATGGACAGTTGAAAGAACTATTTAACATCAAACCTGCCACAAAATAGATGCAAAATGCATTACAATGTACTGCAATACATTGAGATTTGATGCGTTAACATTTATTAACCAAAATCACCAATCACCAATTGGTTATGCCATCAGATCATAGTTGCTGCTCTTAAGGACTGGAAACACCAAGCCGATGCCAAACAACTAGCACCAATGAAATCTAACTGTGTTGTTGCCCTGGTCGTCTCACATCTGGTTTCGTCTGGACCAAAAAACTGAGCCTGAACACACCAAATAGACAAACCCAACTGAAACGAGAGTGCGTGTTCTGCACCTGCATGGGACGACATGTCTTTCCGCACCTGCAGAGGGCAGTATCTGTTTTCTCATTGCTGAATAACCAGTCAGAGAATTCGCTTCAGCTGAAGGCCCGACGCCAATTCGACATGCTAAATCGGGCTAACAAGCTCTGACATTATCCTGATGAAAGGCGATGTGTGGAACACACTAAACCAACTAGCAGGCCCAACACCAACCTATAGATCAGGGGTGCTCAACCCTGTTCCTGGCGATCGACCTTCCTGCAGTTTTCAGTTGCAGCCCTTATCAAACACACCTGCCTGTAATTATCAAGTGCTCCTCACGTTCTAAATAATTGGTTCAGGTGTGTTTGATCAGGGTTGGAGCTGAAATCAGCTGGAAGGTCGATCGCCAGGAACAGGGTTGAGCACCCCTGCTATAGACTGATGAAGCCCAATGGCCAACCATTGACTTGGTGTGTTCAGGGTCTTAGAAATTCTGCATGTCATAGCAACCATAAATAGAGCTCTACATATGCATTAGCTGCTCCAACCTGAAAAAAAAAAAAGCTTTTAAAGATCTATTTTAGTACAAGAAATAACCTTTATTGGATTGTTCATTTTAACTTTTGAAATATGACTCAATTGAGCATGGTAAGCCATTTCAAGATTTTCCCATTTACATAAATGAATGGTCTTGTAGGCCCAAAATAACTGCCTGGAGATATTGCAAAAATGGTCACTGGGTGAACAGACTGTGCTTGAAAGGCACTTTAAAATACCTCTTTATCTTCTTTAAAAAAAAAGAGAAATTAGCATGCATGATTAATTATCTAGTGATAAATAATAAGGTCTGATCTATCGTCCATTTGTAGTTTATATATAATGAATAGAGCATGCGATTTGTATGCTTTATACAGTATTTAAATGGTACCAGATAAAGAAGACATGCTCCTATTTTTGCAAAATGTCAAGAGATCACTCTCACAAAGAGGTTCGTCCTTTGGGATTGGATTATGGTCAGTTTGTGCATATGGAATTGTATTTTTTTTTAATAACAGACCCAGTAGCCCAGGGCACCACACCATAGTCTGCCTTCTGTCATCATGGTAAAAGCATTCTGCGATACTACTCTGATATACTGGACATGTGGACAACATGAAGACCATCAATTAGGTTGACTTCTGTTCAGTTGCCAAAGAAAAAGTAAACGGACTGTGTTGTTTTCGTTGGTGTAGACTTTGAAGCTTTGTGAACTGCCGTGCATCTGTTTTAACATCTGCAGTTGGACATTTGTTAAGACTGGTTTGTTGTTGAGTCGGCTGTCTTGCTCACTTTTATTCTTTCACTTTATGTTAAGACTGAAAGGCCACCAGGGTCATGACCATGTCTCTGCAGTTTTTTTTTTCCTGTCCAAAATGGTTAGGAAGGGTTTGATGTGACTGATAAGCTTTTGGACCACGATGCATTTTGACATGCATTCTTCTCCTAGAAAAAGTACTTTAAAATCAGAGTGGAAGAGAATCCAAAACAACAAACAAGCTATTGTGCTGGAGAGCCCAGCTCATGACTGCTCCCTTCCTGTACTGCATTTTTCGATGTGGCCATACTGGTAAAAGCCTGGGTGATTACTTGGAATGCAGCCTGTGTGTCTCTCTCTGTGTTTTCAGGAAGCGGGCAATGAGAGAACAAAAGATGTTAATTGCAAATATTGAAAGTTAAAGAGAGGTGTGTGTGTGTGTGTGTGTGTGTGTGTGTGTGTGTGTGTGTGTGTGTGTGTGTGTGTGTGTGTGTGTGTGTGTGTGTGTGTGTGTGTGTTCTGGTTTATTTATTGGTTTCATTGTTGCATGCAATTGCGTTCCACAGAATTAATATAAATCAACTAATATGATTTACAGTAGTTATGCTTCTCTCTTTGCATTTTCTTTTAGAAACCATTTGTTTCTGTATGTTGCTAATGACATGACTAGCTGGATCTGGATTTAAAATATTTAGAATATTTTCCATGAATAGGATTGAAGTAACACAACTAACGTGGGAAGGTCACATGATGGACAAAATAGTACGTCCAAGTTCCATTCAGACTACTGATGTTCATATTGTATAGAATGTACTTTTCTAACGGCAATTCAAATTCAGTACCTACTAAAGCCTGGTTTATACTTCTGCGTCAAGTGATCTGCGTGACCCACTGCGCATGCAATTCGCATAGCCGTGCATTTATACTTCTGCGCGCTATTTGTGTTGCTCTGCAATAATACTTCTGAAACGATAGCTGGCAGTAGTTGTTTTTGTTCCTCTGTGTTGAGTTTCTTCGCTGGTGTTTTGTTTTGTCTCAACGCCACCTTAATGTACAGGTGGCTCATACAACTCTCTCATTTAGAGGCAAGAATCGGTGGACGTTCAACAACTTTAATCATGAGGTAAACACAAAACTACAGTTTCCTTCTAGAGCTCCTTCATGGGACTCCACACTTGTAAACACTAGCTCCATCATGCTCAAGCGACTCTCACCCCCGCCCACATTCGTTAGCGATACCAAGCCGATCAATCACAGAGCTTGCGCTACGTGTCGTTATGACGTGTAGTTACATTTTTTGAGGGCTGTGCATCATTGTTGCCGACGGCCACAGTGAGGGCTACGCGTCAACGCATAGGCTGCGCTGGAGCATATGCATGCACTTTACGCAGAAGTATAAATCAGCCTTTAGTAGATGATTTCGGACTCAGCCTTAGTTACCAACAGACTAATTGTACAGGTTGGCGTAAAAAACAGAAGATGAAGTAAGGATCTTTAACCAAGACACAGTACTTCTGCCTTGTCACCAGTGTTTCCTATAATATGTAGTGACATCACACCTTAAAATGTTAACAGTTTGTGATTTAACTTTAGCATTCTTTGCTGTCACACACACACACAAGCTAGTTCCTGTAAAGCATTTTAAAGTTCATTTAACACAGTGTTACAGAACCTCTGTCGCCAAAAAGGTTTTGAAATGGTGTCACTTAGGGACTTAACCCTGAATTTGATTTATGTAATGTTCCCCACTCTTGTGCAGTGTTGTTTACCTCAAATGGTGTCCAAGCCTTGTGTCAAAGGTACAGTATATGCTGCATCCCAGTTAGCCTGCTTGTTCTTCTGCCTAAAATTGTTTCTGTGAAGGAAAAAAATTGATACTTTTGAGTCTGAATGTATGTATGTTTGTTTGAACAGTTGGTTGATAATATGATACTAATCATTAGACCAGGGGTGTCAAACTCAGTTCCTGGAGGGTTGCAGCTATGCAAAGTTTAGTTCCAACCCTGATTCAACACACTAATGCGCTGTCACACTAGTTTTTGAGCATGCAAAAGTCTGTCGTACGCCTCTGCGAAAAGGGGCGGGATTAAACAAGATGATTAGACATTTAAAAAAGCAAGGGATTGGTCCATTTTTTTTACATTTCTGTACAGAGAGGTTATGTTTTGATCTTCGATTGGTCTCATGCAGTCACGTGATGCTATTTCGCAGGTCAGAGTTCACCAAGCTTGAACTTTGCAACGCAGCAAACTGCAAAATTTGACGCATTAGCCTGCGTTTCGGGTCTATCGCATTCGTATAAATAGGAGTATATGGGGAAAAACGTGCAGTGTGACCACGGCTTTACCTGTAGGTTTAAAACAAGCCTGAAGGATTCAATTTGTTTGATGAGGTGTGATTAATTAGGGTTAAAGCTGAACTGTGCAGAGCTGTGGCCCTCCAGGAACTGAGTTTGACAACTGTGCATTAGACTATTGTCTACAATGGTTTTGGCCATTTAATTGTAATATTAAATAATATTTAGGACAAATTTGTGAATTGGGATGCAGCAATTGTGATCAGTGGTTTTATAACCCAAGACCCATAATAACAGACAACCTTGAGAGGAGGGTATGTGTATATTGGTTCTATTTCTGATCATTCAATCTATTATGGTCAAATAAAGTCTCGCAATTTACATAAGAACGTGGACAACTACAGTGGAAACACTACAAAGAGCATCAGCTTTAGTTTTTACTCTAAAAGTGGAAAACTGTGCCAAACACTGTGGTTTTATGAAAGAATCAGGACTGATAAGAGAACTTTGTGCTTTTTTTTTTTTTTTTTTTTTTTTTTTTACTCTCAAATCATTCTTACGTTTTGAGAAAAGTTAAGAGATGCCAGTTTAAATCCTGTCTGGCTAGCACACTTCAACAACATGTCTCGTAATGTTTAAGAATGAGGTCAATAGGTGGAGAGGAGGCAGTCTTTACTGCTGTTTGAATGCATTCAACCACAACTGTTTTCACTATGAAAACAATCCGACTGAATATTTTGGACTGCCTTTGGAAACGGTTGAAAGTGGATACACTCAAAATGTTTCAGACCCTGTTTACACCGGTACTTAGCATCTTTCAATTGTGATTAAATCGAAGAAGTCACATCATTATACAAGGTGTAAACCAGACACAAAACACTTTCCAGGCTTTGAATCATGTTTATTGGTAAATATAAGATGTGATACTAGTGATTTTGGACATGCTAATTGTAACATTTGAAAAATATTTATGAAATATTACAAAACATTCCCATTTCTTCTAGTTAATCATTTGGAAAAGTGGCAGAAGGTAGACTTTTCTGATGAATAATGCGTTGAACTGCATCCGAATCATCACAAATACTGCAGAAAATATATTGGAACCCGCATAGACCCAAGATTCTCACAGAAATCAGTCAAGTTTGGTGTTGAAAAAAAATCATTATTTGGGGTTGCGTTCAGTAAGAGGCGTGCGAGAGATCTGCAGAGTGGATGGCAACATCAACAGCCTGAGATATCAAGAAAGTTGTGCTCCCCATTACATTACAAACCACAGGAGAGAGCTAATTCAGCAGGACAGCGCTCCTTCCCATACTTCAGCCTCAACATCAAAGTTCCTGAAAGCAAAGAAGGTCAAGGTGCTTCAGGATTGGCCAGCCCAGTCACCAGACATGACCATTATTGAGCATGTCTGGGCTAAAATGAAGGAGGCATTAAAGATGAATTCAAAGAATCTTGATGAACTCTGGGAGTCCTGAAAGAACGCTTTCTTTGCCATTCCAGATGACTTTATTAATAAGTTATTTGAGTCATTGCAGAGATGTATGGATGCAGTCCTCTAAGCTCATGGGAGTCATTCACAATATTAATTCTTTTTCCACTGCACCATGACTTTATATTCTATACTGTACATTATTTCTGTTAAGTGGCAAGACTTTTGTTGAAGCAAAGTCAGATCTTACTGTCCTAATTAAATAATAAAAATCAAGGCATGATCATATTTTATTTTGGTAAAATAAGCGTAATCTAGAAGCCTTTGCCTTTCATATAAGCCACTTCTGATATCAAATGATCAACTAAAAGTTATTATTTGTTGTTTCTAAAGCTTTGATAGGCGACAAGACTTTTGTCAGGTAGTGTATTTGTCCTTTTGTCCATTGGGTTTTTTCTTGTATTTTCTTGTATTTTTCTTGTATTTCTTTGTACTTTAAATTTTTTTTTGTATTGAATCTGTTAATCAGCCTGACCCCATTCAGACTTTCATCAGCCCATCTGATTAGAGCAGCAAAAGCTGATTATTAAGCACAGCTGATATGAGTTAAACTTCATTTTATAATCTCTCTCTTTCTTTCTCATTCTCCCTCTTTGAGGCAGTTGCTAAAATAACAAAACACGCACTGTTGCCTCTCAAATGTGCTTTACATAGTTTTGCTTTCTGCACTATTGAAAAGAGCAAGAATACACGTACCTGGCCTCATGCCCCAGCAACAATGCACCATTTCAATCATTTCATCTTATTCCACCAATTTGTTTCCTTTTTCCCCATACAGTATATCCTCCTCTTCTCCCTCGCTCTCTCTCCACCCCCCCTCGCTCTCTCACCACTGCTGGCCGAAATTGACTGCTCTCCCAGGGAGACAGGAAGCGGACCTCACATTTTTCCCCCATTCAAACAATAATAGGAGAGAATGCTAGGTATTATTTTAGCAGTGGCTTGCCGCTTTATCTCCCCCAAACATAGTTTCCTCTTCGTCTGAGCACCGCTTCCTCTCCCCCTAATGTCATTAGAGAGTGAGTGGGAGGTTGAGTGTGTGTGTGTGTGTGTGTGTGTGTGTGTGTGTG
>CAIGQZ010001108.1:9521895-9540571 GCA_903798205.1 Danio tinwini
GAGAGAGAGAGAGAGAGAGAGAGAGAGAGAGAGAGAGAGAGAGAGAGAGAGAGAGAGAGAGAGAGAGAGAGAGAGAGAGGAGAGAGAGAAGAGAGAGAGAGAGAGAGAGAGAGAGAGAGAGAGAGAGAGAGAGAGAGAGAGAGAGAGAGAGAGATGCTGTTTAAGAGGGGAAGTTGGGGGAGTGTTTGTCTGTAAAATTTTTCCTGGACTAGGAATCTGGTCAGAGCCTCAGGCTGCCTCATTATAGCTAAATGACCACCAACCTTCACTCATGTGAGCGTTGAAACTGTTAGCGTCCTGATAAAGACTGACCACTGACAGCGGACACAGACCTCAAGGGTTGTCCTTTGACTCCAGGCATCTTCTCATGTTTGAGACCTGAACTTCACCTTGAACCTTAAGCTGAATGTTGGATTGGATTCATCTCTGTATATTTATCTAACACTGAGAACATCTGGAGTTGTGTCAAGTGTTGTGAGTATCTCAAGATGTTCAGTTTGCGTAGATGACATGAAGTGCAGGTCAAACCAGCTCTAACTTCAGCCTGGTGTACTGGGTTTCTGTTTTACTGGAGTGTCTTACCAGAACAGTGCTAAAGTGCTAAAACAAGTTTTTAAAAAAATACACCAACATGGAGACTGAAGAAATGGTTTAAGAGTTTGCTTGTTTTTGTTTTGGTAATTATATGAGTGGTTTAGGTAAAATGATGTCTCAGGATGAAAGATCATCTCATAGACCCTGACTCAATTTTGACTAAGTTATTGTGTTTTGCCATAAGCTTTGCCTTGGTTTTGTGTTTGATGTTTTAGGTGACAGTGTTTAGTTTTTTATCCAAAATAAGTGATTAAAATTAAAGTTTAATCATAAAGTGTAAGTTTAATCACAAATATTGTTTATTGTTTTTAAATCATATATATTTTGTTTTTGAAGATTTGGTCTTTTTTTTAAGTTATAAGTTTATATTCGGTTTATATGTTGTTTTACAGTAAATATTCACCCTCTTTCTTAAAATAACCTCAAGCTAGCATTGCAGCTTAAAAGTGTGGGGTCAGATAGATTTTTGAAAAACTTTCCCGGCAAAGACGCATTAAACTAATCAAAATGGAGTTGTTGTTGTTGTTGTTGTTTTTTTTGTTTTTTGTTTTTTATAAATACTGTTTTTAAACTCCATCTAAGCATCTATAAAAGTAATTCAAGTAATATCTGCTGAAGTGTTATATTCAGTAAATGTAGTCTTGGTTAGTCTAAGAGATTACAAGCTCTGTCTTCTGTGGTATAACAAAATACTCTTACTCCTTATTGGATATTTCTCACTTGTTTCTATTCTTGTCTGGCCTCTTGTGTAAACACCAAAATGATTATTATTTGAATAATAAGTCCTTTAAAACCATTGTCCCCTCGGGATCTTTATTGCCATCTGGAATGTTTGTGAACACTGCTCTCCTGTCAATAGAAATGATGGGATGTACCTGGAATCTGGGCCTTGTTCCATTACTGCTGCTATCTTATAAATTAATTGGTGTTTTTAAGCTGTAGATGTCTTAAAACAAACTTCAATCAGCCATTTCAGTAATCCAGTGGACGGCAGATATGAAAGAGTTCCAGATGGCAAATTCAAATCAGATTTCCCTTGATTCCTGTATGTGTTTGTCAAGACTGACACTGCTTTGGGAGCAAAGGGTCTTTTCCTCACTTTTGAAAGCTGTGGTTTTCAGATTTTGGTTTCAGCTTTTTGTCAGTAATTGGTATTTAGGAACATTAGGGTGGTGTTATACATCTTACACCGACTATTCAGACTATTCTTGTCTTTCTGACTTCATATTGGCTAACGTCTCTCTACTGTTTCAGGCGCAGTGTGCCAGTGATCCGCCCTCACTCTTGGCACCTGGCAAAGCTGACAGAGACACCTTGCACTACGGGCACTGGTGACCCCTCAGATGGCCCCCCGGCTATGCAGCTTCACTTCACACCTGTCAGTGTACCGTGGCACTCCGGAGGTGACAACGGGTTAGTTGAATAGCCATTATACAGATTATGCATTCAAGTAAACATGACTCATTCATTCCTTTTTGACATTATACACAGTCAGTTTTATTACAATTCCAATAGCTTTAACAGATCGGTGTGTGCGCTAGAAAGGGAGAGAGATAGATCCTCATTGTTGAATTTGGAAATTTTGCTTCCAGCAGATTTCACAAAGAAAACAATCAGAGAGGAAGCTGGTGATCTCACATCTTATGTCAACATGTGTCTCACCGGATGCCACCACTATTTTCAGACTTATGACTCAGACATTCTTTACAGCACCAGTAAAGTGACCTAAACACACACACACACACACACACACACACACACACACACACACACACACACACAAAAGTCTTTGATACAAATCACAACATTGACAAAAGTGACTAATCTTTAACTTCAACTTCAGCTTTAACGTTTGTTTTGGGGAGATTCATTCTTCAGTGCCTTACAGCTGTGAAACCTAATCATTTGTAACCGATTCGGTCTATGTAATAAAAAATGAGGACAAATACTTAGCACATGCAGATTAATTTAATTATTTATTAATGTCATGTTTGAGTGTTTTTTAATTTAATATTATTTTAGCTGTTTGAAAATATAGGATAAAAAATTTGGCTTATAGTGGTTATGTTTTGCTTTTTGGGCCTTTTAGTTGTTTTTATTTTTAATTTATAACTTTTAAGTGTGCACAGAAGTACTAAGGTCATGCATTTTTGTGTGAGAATTGTGGAATGTGGGACATTAATAACTGAGCCGAGTCTTCCTTAATGTTTACAAAGGAATTTTACTAATGCAGATTTAAAAACAGTACTGTTAACTTTATAGTTGAAATAGTGTAAATAATTACTTTTTTAGCCAATATTTGAAATTCCTAGGAGCACTGTCACATCATCTGACTTGTTTCACTCTGTTTTGTTGTGCAGTGAGCTGTCCATGCAGTGGGGCCATATCTCCAGGCACTACAGCACAGACCGCAGCAGCTCAATAGGGAGTATGGAGAGTCTGGAGAATCCTCCTAACCAGGGATACTATGACAGTCAGCTCTCTCCCATTGATCCTGTCATTTTCAACAACAAGCGTGACTCTGCTTACAGCTCATTCTCAGCCAGCTCGAACACATCTGATTACACAGTTTCTGTCAAACCTGAGGAGATCAACTCCATGGACAGTCTTCTTCAGGGTTTGGGTTCTTCTTGCAGATATCCAGACAGAGGCCAACACTCCGCCCCCACTGGCCATGGAAACCAGCAGGAAGAACAAGAACAGTCCAAGGTACTGTCTGGCAGATCCGAGCCCAAAGTCCGACCATCGTCCTACAGCTGTGAGGAGGAAAACTGTGCGCCACCACAGCCACCCATGAGGAGGGAGAGTTTTAGGGCTACTAGAGGCCAAGCAACAGATAAACGCTGTGTGTCTGCTCCTGTAGGCATTCCAAATGTAAGCAGTTGCACGGTTGAAGATCAATCCCAAATCCAGGATGTTTTGACTGGCAGAGTTTATTTGAATGGAATACAAGACAGTGAGCCAGAGCGTAAAGGGTGCAGCATTCAACCTTATTATACCTTGAACTCAGAGTCAGGTGGAGATGGCAAAGCAGCTGACCATGAGAAAGAACACTTGGAGGACTATTCAAAATCTGTGACGGCAGCGTCTTCACCTACTCTGAGTAGCTTTTCACAAAGGAATAGGGATAAGGACTTTGATACCCAACTCCGACCTGAACATGATCTCCAGTCAGCAATGAACCGACATAGTGCGCCTGAAAAACTTCTAGCTGCTCAGTTGTGTATGATGGATGTTTCTGCTGACAAAAGTGATCATTGTGCATCTCCAACTTGCCAATGGTCACAGTCGCCTCTTTATCTGAGTGATTCTGGTCAAAATGCTGAGCAGGGCAAGTGGGGAACGAGCAGATGCTCCACTCCTGGTTCAGTTGCAACTTCGGAAGTTGAGGATCCCAGATTAGAGGAGGAATCTCTTGATGGACAGATTCCATGGGGGCATCCTATCAGTTTACCTGGGAATCCCATGGGAAATGGATTCTTTCAGAGCAGTGAGAACAATGGGGGAGAAGTATGGCTGGAGGATGGCCTTGACTCAAAGCAGCCACAGAAACGTCAGTTTCGTTGCTCCAAGTCTCGTCGCAGAAGTGAGCGTTTTGCCACGAACCTCAGAAATGAGATCCAAAGGAAGAAGGCACAGTTGCAGAAGAGTAGAAACCCTTGCGGGGAGGAGACAGTGGAAGAAGAGGTTGGAGATTTCAACACTGAGGCCGTAGCTCCTGCTGAGTACCATCCACACAGACCCCAAATCTTACCAAAACCTTCCACCAATGCTGTCCCTATTCAGATATCTAAACCAGCACCACAAAAAGTTTTTGATGCCACACAAACTGAAGAATATACCAGTGCCAGGGTTGTGTGCTTCCAGACGTCTCAGACTCAAACACAAATGCCTCAACATGTCAGACAAGTGTGTGTACATGTGGTGGAGGAGGTAGCACCGGCAGGCAAACCACGTCGGTGGCGTTGGACGCCAGAACGCAAGCTTGTACTTGAAAATGAACCACCTGAAAGTAAGAGAAATGAGACTATTGGACAGACTTGGTCTGGAAAAATGGGATCAACAAGAGGGAGGACTAGTTCGTCTAGCGGTCGTTTAGGTCGATCAGATGACTGTGACATCCTTCCCTTTGCAGATCGCAGGAGGTTTTTTGAGGAGACTAGCAGAAAGTTGAGCCAGTCTGTAACAAATTTATCAAACCTGACAAGTCGAAGTCAGAGACTAGACAAGCCAGGCAGAATGAACCATCCATCATCACCTGAACCTCATGAGATTACCACTCACCTGGGCCGGAGGAGATTCTCATATCAAGATGTGCCCTACGTCAACTCACTAGACAATGGGAGACAGTTTATGAGTAACCAACAAGACCAGGAGAAAATGAGGCAGAGGCTGATCGAGAGAGAGCAGGAGAAGGAAAGAGAGCAGGAGAGACTTAAGGAGCAAGAGAAGCTTAGAGAACAAGAAAGAGAAAAGGAGAGGTTAAGGAAAGAGAGGGAAAATGAACAACAAAGGCTGAAGGACTGGGAGGAAAGGCAGAGGCTGCTACAGAGAGAACAAGAATGGGAGTCTGTGAGAGAAACTGTTCGCTCTGAACACAATACAAGCAGTGACACAGTTCCTCACTCTTTATCTCATGACGTCTATCGGAAGCAGCCGCCTAGTCCTCAGATTCCTTCCTCTCTGCAGATGTCTGAACCTTTCTATAGCAGCACTACCACCAACGTCCAAAAGCCTTGCTCAGCGTTCCACCCAGTGACCACCCAGCACAACCAGTATGATGGCTACCAAGTAAATCCACCCTACAAGCCCAGGAACTACACCCCAGATGAGGTAAGACTGAGGATTTAGCATTGCTCATTGTCCAGAACAGAAATTGTGAATCCAAAACAAAGTATCTTTAATTTAGAAATGCCAAAATTTCTAGGCCCTTTCACACCAAGCACAATAACTATAAATATAACGATTAACACGTCCTTCTAAATATCATGGGTCACCATATGTTTGTTTGTTGTAAAAAATCGTAATAATGATAAAAAATAATAATTTGTGCATCTTCTTGCTTCCGTGTGCAGCCATGCTGTGATTATAGATCAGGGGTGCCCAAACTCGGTCCTGGAGGGCCGGTGTCCTGAATAGTTTAGCTCCAACTTTCTTCAACACACCTGCCTGAAAGTTTTTGTATACCTAGAAAGAACTTGATTAGCTGGTTCAGGTGTTTAATTGGGATAGGAACTAAAATATGCAGGACACCGGCCCTCCAGGACTGAGTTTAGGCACCCCTGTTGTAGATGGTGTATTCTGGGAAATTTTCGTACCCCTTGGCTTTGAGTGGGGTCCTGAAAATTCTCAGTTTCAAGGGCTCTAGCCTTTCCCCTTAGCCCTACGCCTTCAAGCTAAAGACAATTAAGACACCCCAACCCCTTCTTGTGAACGTGCAAAATGAGGGGTAAGGGGAAGGGCTAAGGAGTAGAATTGGGATTGAGCCTTTATCATTGGGATCACCTTCAGATTTTATTTCCACTAATAAATTATAAAACATAGTCTATTGAAATATAAAGAACTCATGCAATTTAGAGCTACAGACAACTCTTGTGGAGAAGATGTGGCTTGACGTTAAGTCCTTTATTCAAAGAATATTTAAAGGTAATAACTTAAAAACAACTGGTTACACCATGGGAAGGAATGATACATATTTACATGAAAGCTATGCTAGTCAGGCTGGCAAATTGATGTATAAAACCAAAAGTACCTCTGGTATCCAGTATAGATTTGTGTTGCCTCATTTGAAAATACTGGGGGTAAATAATTAGTGTTGTTTGTATTCCACTACACTGACTGTGATCCGTCTAATCAAACAGAGAATTTCTGTTTGATTAGACGGATTACAAGAGCTAAATTCACTGGTCAGTTGAATAAAAAAATAAAAGCATGAAATAAAAATAAAGAGATGGTTGTCATTTTCCAATGTGGACACAAATATAGTTATCCTTTTATTTATATTTTTAGTTATCATTCTTAGTGTACATCCCTTAGATGTCATTAGGAACAATAAAAACACTAAATGTGTATTGGTGTTGTTTCTAAAGGGCGCATGACAGCAAAATATTTTTACGCATCTGAAAATGGCAGAACATTTTAAACAAAAACTGAGCACTTTTCTACACTTCAGCCATTCTAAAAAGGCTGTTCTCTTATTGAAAACAACAGACAAAACACTCTTTGCTCAGGAAAACCATTTTGGTCTATACAAGCCTTGATTTTGCTGTGTCACATGTTTTTTGCACCACTCAACAAATGTTCGACAGACATTTACATTTTATTTAGTGTTAGTTTTTTTATAGCTCTATTAGGCACTTGGCTACCTTCATGTACAGCAAGAGTATATATAACATCAGGCATCTGTATGTCTTTGGTTAATAATGTTTTAAGATTTTCCATCACAATTGTAAATACAAACATTGTTATTAAATTATTCATGCAAGAGTAAAGCTTTCCTCCGGCAGTTCACTGTCAAATAACAACCTCATAAATTCATATGAATAGCCTGTATAAGATGAATATGAATTGCCTGTCTAATGAATAACTTGAATGAAAATGCAGATGGAATAAGGAGTGAAAGAGGGTGTAATTGACTTGGTTTTTTATTGCAGTTCTAGGCCTTTAGGAGTTGAAAAATGAATCCTCAGAAACATTTAATGAAGCCACTTTTGAAATGGTTTTGATTTTCAATTAACTTCATGGATATTTTGGTTTAGTGCCTTTATGTTATCTCTGATATATTATGTATTTTCATTGTGCATAATTCAGTATGCGCACTGCTGGAATTGAATAAGGATGAAACTGTTTATTCTCTTCTCGAGCTGTTATTTTAGGGGTTTTTTGGTTTAGTGCCATGTAGATGGGA
Source organism: Danio tinwini (assembly GCA_903798205.1). NCBI lineage: Eukaryota > Metazoa > Chordata > Actinopteri > Cypriniformes > Danionidae > Danio > Danio tinwini. The sequence continues at coordinate 9,529,397 of CAIGQZ010001108.1, forward strand.
ATAAGACAGTTGTTTTCAGTCTTCAGTTCAGACTTATTTTAATATTAGTGTTCGTGCAGGACATAATGAAACTGGGCTTCTTCAGAGGTCCCAAAAGGCATAGATGTTGACCAGAGCTGTTTAAAAATCCTAAATTGGCTTTAATCCAACAGGAAGATTGAATATGTATGCTATCTCAACAGTCGCTACTTTTAATATGTATCTTTTGGTTTTGGAGTGTTTTGAGAGCGTCATCTTAAAACATGAATTAATGATCTATCTGATCTCTGAGCCATTCTTAGACCTTCATTGTGTTTATACAGACATCCTTTATTGATCTTTAAGGGTAAATTCAGGTGAATTCAAGAGGGAATTTCCTTGTTTTTTTTTTAGTCAAGCCTCTGGATGAGCATCAGGGATGCCATTCACTTTGCTGACAAGGAACTGTTGGATCTTCTCTCTTACTGTTCTTAAAACAGAAAGTTTATGAAAATATAAATTATTTGGCAATTATCAAATATTTTGCTCTCTGTGTTCTTTTAAAAATTACAACATTATTGGGAAATTTACCTGTGTTTTAATGGTTACTTAAGTAAAATCTAAAATCTAATCTGCCATTAAGTATGTTTACATGGACACCAATAATCTGATTTTATTACGATTAAGATAATACTCTGATTAACAGTCTACTATGTAAACAAAGATTTTTGATTATCTTAATCCAACTAAAGTCATAATCAAACTAAACAGAAATTTAATTAAGACATGTAGAGTATGCCAATTTTAGTCACATTATTGAAGTGCAGTACAGACATGTAAACACCGCAATCTAACTATTAACGTTGTGTAGGATTTTTGCCGCATCTTGCGACAGGATGGTCTATACACACATGGCTGTTTGACACTATTGTCTGCACCTACAGAGTCAGTGAAGGGCACAGACACCTGTATTGCAAAATGCGAAGGTTTTTTTTTTCCATAAGGTGTGCGGTATCAAATTCTATTAAACAACACACTTCCAGCAGTTCATACTCGCATCCAATATCTCGTTTCTCACGGGGCATGCATTAAATGTTTTTTAATGAAAGTAAAAGTGCCAAACTGCAGTTAAAGTCGACAAATTAAAAATGAAACACCCGAAATTACATGAAACTCCGGAGGAAATGTGGATATCGTGGTGATGCAATGTCGTTAATCGAATTATGTGCTCTAATAGTAAAACGGGATCATGAAAGGAACATTCAAAAAGCAACTCATGTAAACACCTTAATCATATTATTGTCTTATTCAGATAAGACAAATAATTTGATTACTGATGTCCATGTAAATGTACTCATTGATAATAACATTTTATCAGCATTTGAACTATTTAATAATATCACCTAAAGTTGATTGGTTCAGAGGAAATTATATTGTTAGGAATTTAAATTATTAAATTATATTATATGTGTGAAATCATGTGGAAGGCTCCTATCAAAACCCTCATGGCGCGCTTCTGATGTGGCTCTTAAGCTGGCAAAAATACTCCAAATAATTTTTTTAATTGGTGGATTACGATAAAATTGAAAATAATAATTTATCTACTGATGCTAACATATAAACCAATATATTATGGTGGATCATTAAAAAAAACTGCACAATGAAAATGATGGTTTTGACTAATATCACATTGATTTGCTTCAAATAAATAGTATATTCCAGCTTTTTTTGTTTTTTGTTTTTGTTATTTTGTTGGTAAAATATGCCAAATATATTTTACAGGCCCAGTATGTCCGGGAACAGGAAAAAACGAGAAAGATCAACAGAAACTTCAGTTTAACAGAGAGGTAAGATTTCTGTTTTTACATAAGAATCTGGACTTACATAAAATTTTCAATATATTACCATAAGAAAGAACAAATATACAGTTCAAGTCAGAATTATTAGCAACCCTTTAATTTTTTTTTTCAAATATTTCCCAAATGATGTTTTACAGAGCAAGGAAATTTTCACAGTATGTCTGATAATATTTTTTCTTCTGGAGAAAGTCTTTTTTTTCCCGGCTAGAATAAAAGCTGTTTTTATTTTTTTAAGAACCATTTTAAGGTCAAAATTATTAGCCCCTTTAAGCTATATATTTTTTTCGATAATCTTCAGAACAAACCATTGGTATACAATAACTTGCCTAATTACCCTAACCTGCCTAGTTAACCTAAATAACCTGAAACTATTATGTTTAGAAATGTGTTGAAAAAATCTTCTCTCCGTTAAACAGTGGGGCTAATAATTCTGACTTCAACTGTATATGCAACAAAAGAAGAAAGCTTCTGATCATATTGATGTTTATACTGTATGTTTGCACATTGATGTTTATACTGTATGTTTGCACAAGTTTTGCAGTTTACGGACATCATGTTGACAGATTAAATTTAAATGACAATAATAATTTGATTATACTAGAGACTATAGACAATATAAAGCTGTCTATGTAAGATTCTACTTTGCCTGAATCTATTTGCTTTGTGACGCTGTGATTATACAGCCCAGAATAGTTCTGCCAGCATTATTTTCAACATTATATCAATATTTGTTTTGTGTCATACTGTAGAATGGAAAAGAGGTACCTATAAATCTAACATCTCCTTAGATTTTCTCAGCAAAAATGTCCAGAATCTTTCATAGAAAACATAGGAGATGTCATTTTTCATTTCTTAATTTTCCTTCAGCTTAGTCCCTTATTACTAGAAACTCCAGCATATGTTTTAGGCAGCGGATGCGCTTCCAACCGCAAACACCAATACACTGTTCACACACACACACACACACACACACACACACACACACACACACACACACACACTCACACACACACACACACACACACACACACACACACACACACACACACTCACTACGACCAATTTTAGTATATCCCATTCACCTATAGCGCATGTCTTTGGACTGTGGGGAAAACCGGAGCACCTGGAGGAAACCCACGCGAACATAGGGGGAGCATACAAACTCCACACAGAAATGCCAACTGACTCAGCCGGGACTCAAACCAGCGACCTTCTTGCTGTGAGGCGACAATGCTTACCTCTGAGCTACCATGTCCCCCGAGATGTCATTTTTATTAAAGGAATAGTTCACCAAAACTTTTAATTACCCCTAATTTACTCTTTCTCAAACCATCCTAAATGTATATGACGTCTTCTCTCAGACGAACACAGTCAGTGTAGATTTAAATTCTATCCGGACTGTTCCATGCTATATATTGGTGTTGGGTAGCTGCCCTTTTTTGAAGATTTTAAAAGTGCAAAAATCCATCATAAATCTAACTCGTGTCTTATAAAGCGGATTAATGTGTTTTTATGATAATTTATTTTCTAAATTTAAAATTATGAACTTAAAAACAGACCACTAGCCAACATAATTGGTATGGAAGAGTCCAGATAAATTTAAAACTCCAACTGTGTTCATCTGACAGAAGAAAGTCATATATACACCCAGGACGGCTTGAGGATGTTATATGACTTAAAAATGCAAAAACATGAACTTTTTGCACACATAACATTTTAAAGGTCTGTGAAGTGCTTTGAAATGTGCACTTTTTTAAATTCTATGTTTTATTTGTAATCTCAACCAAAACATGAAGAGATGGTTTGGACAGTGTAGCTCCGCCCCTTTTTAAAAAACAGCCAATCGCATTTTGTTTTATCACCGCTCTGTCAGTGAGAGTTGTTGAGCTCAAGCGCATTAAATGAGAAGCGTCTTGAACAGAGCTGGGCATTTTAGATACTAGCAAGCATTTGATTGCTCACAATTTGATGAGAAACTAAAGTATGAGATGACGTGAATAAAACAGTTTATACATTTCGGCAGAAGTGACAACGATACAAGCTTTATATATATATATAGTTTTATACCTTCTAATCTCGAGTTTTGTCACTGTTTTGGTGTACTTGCTTATACTGTAGATATCCTTAAAACTAACAATACTGATACTTGCATCTAAAAAACTTAATTTTAATTTAATAGAAGTATTCCATAACATTTCTTTCCCCAAAGGGACTACCCAAGGTGCAGGAGAGACTCCAAGTCAGTAGATGGTGCTAATGTTCCCGGCTTTGTGCGCGGAGGAGGCAACAACATCACAGGTGGACGCAACGAGGAGCATCTTTTTACCCCTCTTAGAAACCGTGCCATGTCAGAGAACAACCTGTGTGTGGAGACACAACAATTTCAAAATCACAGCTCCGGCGTCAGCAGAATGCGCTCGTCCACTCTTAGCGACCTGGATGAGAATTCAGTAAGTGTCGGAGAGGTAAAAAAGAAAAAAGGGCCTCCGCCACCTCGTCCACCACCACCAAAATGGGATCAGTTTCACAAGAGACGGGCATCCCATCACAGCTTGTTCTCCTCCACACTGCACTACTCTTCTCCATCTGCTTCTCCAACTCAGCCACAGCCACAGACGTGCACATCACGACCCCCTAGTGTCTCTGAAATGAGCCGTCAGCGCTCTTACAGTCTTCCTCCAAGAGACATGTCCGAGAGTCTTCACTGCTGCGGTCAGGAGTTCTCCGTTGCTCCCTCCAGTCCTGCTTTTACACGTCGAGCTTTTAAGCCTGTAGCCCTGCCCCCGCGAGAGAGAGACTATGACACAAGGAGAGAAGTTCACCAGCCTGAACCATGCACAAGGTACTGTTCAAACATGCACAGATGGCATTAAAGATTGGAAAGAGCCTTTGTCCTAAATATTTAAACTCTAAAAATATATATATTTTATTATTCTCACTTTATGGGTTACAAAACCAGAATAAGAAAAAAATTATTGACAAAGTTTAAAGATTTGACCAAAAAATTATTGACCAAGATTTGCTGGAATACTCCAATTAAAGCAGTGTAAAAAATACACTTTTAAAGCATTTTTGGGGTAAAACAAAATCCACTTTGGATGATGTTTTTTTTTAGATAAATCAACAGTTAATTTGGATATATCAGAAAATCATGAATTGTGAATTTTTTGGTTGTTTATTTTTTCCAAGTTTTTATAATATTATTACACATTTTTTCTCTACAATATATTCAAGAGATGGTTAACCCAAAAATGAAAATTTACTTACAAAAACTATTTTAATATTTAACTATTTTAAAACTATTTTATTGTAATATTAAGTTATTACAAAAACAAGCTGAAAACCTATAACCACTGACTTCCATAGTAACATAAACAAATACTATTTAAGTCAATGGTTACAGTTTTCCAGCATTTTTTTATATATCTTCAAAAGAAAAAAAGAAACTCATAAAGGTTTGAAACAAATAAATGGAGAGTAAATGATGATATCAGTGTTAATATTGATTGAAAACTATTTCTAAGGCCATTGAACATTACACTGTGCAGTAAGGCATAAAGTAAGGCAATTGTAGTCAAGGGGCCACTCTGTCTCAGCAGAGTGTTTTCACACCTCTAGTTTAGATAAAGTCAGGAAAGTGGGTGAGTCCAGCTCTGGTGGTGTTGGGGGAGGGAAATAATATTTTTAATAATAAAAATTAAAGTTTCAGTTTGGGCACACACTGATTTGAGGCAAAACAACACACAGACACAGGGGAGAAGGACAGTGACTGCGTTTACATGTACATCAGTAATCAAATTATTTTGCCAAATTATGATTTTTTTAGGAACATTTCATTCATGCCCCCCATGAAAAACGATATTGGATGTGAGGAACTGCTGGAAGAGTGTAGTTTTAATGGAGCGTTTTATACCGCACATCATATAAGAGAAAAAAAACTGCATTTCTCTGTAACTTAAATGCACTCGGTAGGCAGCTTCAGAAAGCTGTGTGCTTATAGACTATCCGGTCACAAAATGTGGTGAAAATCCTACACGATGTTAATAGTTTGATTAAGATGTTCACATGTTTACATTCAGAGAGCAGCATTTACAGCAGATCTTTCAGTCCATAATATTGTAGTGATGTTAACGTACTGTAAGCTTAGTAACTAAATCATTTTGACTAAGGTATGTCTTTAAAAACAGAAAGAGTACTGCTGACGATTCTAACTAACTTCGCCTCTGAATAAGCATAAACAAAGAACACTGATCACACACTTACCAAATTAGTAGAGACAGGACAATCAACATCAACTGGAACCTCATCTTTTTTAAAAGAAGATGAATGGCAAATCCGGACATCACCATTTCCTGAAAAAGCTCTCGGGTAAAAAAAATGTTCCTTACAAACGTATTTTTGTCGCTTGTTATCAGAGCACGGTAATCCACACGAGTCCAGCTGCGATCTCATAGCGGGGAATTGAAAACAAAACCTTTGTTGCAGCACATAAATAAATGTTACACTGACGACCCATGTCTCCAAACTATTCTTCTTCTTCCACTTGTTTTAATTACGGTTGGCAACACACGTAGTGTCTCTCTGCCGTCTAAACACTATAACAGGAAAAAAAAGTCTTTAAAGCTATATCAGGCATATTAAGGAAATTGCACCTCATACACAATAGAGCGCGCTGATTGGTTCGAATCAAGTCTTTAGGACTTGATGATGAATAAAATTCAAAGACATCACGTTGTACCCGCCGCTACAGACATCCACTCTCCACGCTGGATTACACACAAGCATCTCATGGCCGTGACGCAGCTTCAAAATTTATTTTCAAACCGGAAGAATGAATTTGCTTGAAATAACGCAAAATCAACCAATTTTTTTTATTTTTGTGAAATATATGTGTCCTAATAGTGTTTTAAGCAGCGTGGGACACATATATGATATGATATCAAAAAATCAGTTTTGGTGTTTCGTGACCCTTTAACATTATCTCATTTAAATAAACTGATGATGAAAAATGTTAAGCTTTAATCTTAGAGGATGTTTATTTCTTAGTTAATGCTTAATAACACATTAAAATAGTTTTAATCTACTTACAAATAGCAAACAAATTAGGTAAAAAATATATAACTGAGTTGTATTAGCCATTAACTAATATGAACTTGGTAACTCACAAATCTGGCCTTTTCTCACTGTTGTTTTTAATGTAGTAACAAATATTTTTTGTTATAATACCTGTTAAAGCAACTTTACAGCTTAGGTCAATATCATGATAATACTGTATACCGATAAAAGCTTCAGCAAGTAATCGTAAACAAAAATATTTGATACTGTCTACTTTATTGTTCCTTTAGATCAATTTAAAGGGGACATATTATGCCCCATTTTACAAGATGTAAAATAAGTCTCTGGTGTCCCTAGAGTGTGTATATGAAGTTTCAGCTCAAAATATGCCACAAATAATATTTTATACCTCTTTGAAGCTGCCCCTTTTAGACTTTGATCCTAATTGTGCTGTTTTGGTGACTGTCACTTTAAATTCAAATGAGATTGTGTCCTTTTTTAAAGGGTGGAGCTATAAATGCCTATGTGTCAGCATAGTGGCATATTAAAAAACAAGACTAACAGCCTAAGCTAATGAGGGAGGGATCGCCACTAATGGGCGGGGCTTTTACCCTCTGATAACATGTACAAAGGAAGAATGTCAGTCAAAGTGTTTCTGCAGACTGTTTTTTTTATCAAGTGTGTTTATTAACAATAAAATTAATACATTTTTACCATTAGAAGCTGGTTGTATTCACAGACTGTTAAAACACAACTGTGTTTAAACCCCTTATAAAAGTCATTTTTGCATAATAGGTCCCCTTTAATGTTCCCTTTATGAACTTACAATACCCTAAACAGTAATGAAATCATTTTAAATACTCTCTTTCAATAAATGACCTTCATGTCTACCCTATTTCAGAATACCCATCCATCCTGCTGCAGCACCAGAAGAGCCCAGAGTCACACATCTGAAGCCCACGTTCCCTAATCATGGAGTGGAGTGGGATCGATCCAGCCCTTACTACCCCACACAGGGAACAAGCAGGACTCCTGAAGTGCCCTCAAACAGTTTCTCAGCTGGGCCTTTATGTCCAGAGTCCTACTTCTCCATGAACAACTTCCAACTGCAGCCCCAGCAAGCAGGCTTCCCCATAACAGCCCACAAAATCCAGAACATCCCCTCTCAGAGTCCCGAAGATGGAGACCTGCCTCTGGAGACGGACATCGATGAGATCTGTGAGAATGAGCAGGCTGAGGGGAAGGAGACAGAGGACCGGATGGAGATGCAGGGCTTTGCTCGACCTGTAATGGTGCTGGAAACCGACATTGACCACACGCCTGAGGAAACGGCTCCATCGGCCAGAAGCATTAGAGGGCAGAGGGGTTCCCTGGTGGACTCCATTCTGGATGATGAGTACGGTGTGTCTAGGAAGGAGCTGATTGGAGAGTTGTTTCCACACAGTGTGAATGCTGAGATGAGTGGGGACGGCTGGAGAGGGGGATATCCCATCAGTGGAGGAACACTGGAGAGGTTCGACAATCTAATTTAACAAGCTTTTCACTTTTTCAAGTTCTCAAGTAGAGCTGCATGATACTGGGAAAATGTGTGATGTGCAATATTGTGGTTAAGTGTTGCAATAACAGTATTACTTATAATTAGGGCCAGACAGAATCTGCTGACTTTTTTGCCATTTCTGCTGAGAATTTTGTAAAAAATCTGCGGATATATGCGGAATGATTTTAGGAGTATCATAACAAAAACTGAATTTTTTTAATAAAAAAAATTTTTTTACTTTTGTTTACAATGCAAATTCAATTAGATCCACTTATTTGGTGAACAAAGCAAGTCTCTCATATAATATATCTACTAAAAGACAGAAAATATTACTTAACAAACAGTATTGTAAATAAATCATATGAAGATTTTAATATTACTATTATTATATCACAATAATATTAGTGAAATTAATTTTAAAACTGAATAAATATCAAATTTACACACACAAGTACATACATAGACTCTACAAATGCAGATAAAATCTGCGGAAATCTGCTGATTCCGTGTGGGCCTACTTATAATATAACATTGCCCACTTGGCCTCTCTTGCGCACACTTGTTCACGCACACTTGGTGTACTTTGCATGCATTTAGTCTCTGCTTTCGCTTGACTTTTGCCCAGCCTGGCGCCTCGTACACAATGCGTCTTCTTTATGGTGGTTGTTTGGCAACCACCAATTCCACAATGCGTCGCCACTGTAAACAGGAAGATGTGGGCTAGACTGCAGCCAAAATTAATTAACTTACCAAGTAACGGACAAACGCATCATATTGTAACGATAACAGAGTAACTATATTTAAAAAGTAATACGTTACAGTATTAATTACTGTCAAAAGTAATGCTCTAAGTTCACCTAACAGCACCTACTGGAGAGGTAGGGATAAAGATAGTAAAGGCCCATGCATGCAGCACATAATAATAGCTTAATTTATTGCACTACTTTGCGATATGGATATTGCAGCTCTATTTCTCAAGAACCTTTCATACTAAATAAGATGTGTTAACATGAAGTGACAACAGATGAACTGTGATTTCACCCTGAACATGAAATCACTGATGGCCTATGGCAAATTCAGTGTGAGGTGGCACTGACTGACCACAGCAATGCAATTTTGGCAGTTTGTTCATTACAGCACTCATCTTGATGTTCTCTTTTTTTTTCCTTGTGTACAGTTGAAAACAAAATTATTAGCCTTTGAAATTTTTATATATTTTTTTCAAATATTTCTCAAGTGCTGTTTAATGGATGGGCTTCAGTGGGTAGCACAATCCCCTCACAGCAAGAAGGTCACTGGTTCGAGCCTCGGCTGGGTCAGTTGGCATTTCTGTATGGAGTTTGCATGATCTCCCCGTGTTCACGTGGTTTTACCCCACAAGTCCAAAGACATGTGATATAGGTGAATTGGGTAAGCTAAATTGGCCATAGTGTATGTGTGTGAATGTGAGAGTGTGTATGGATGTTTCCCAGTGATGGGTTGCAGCTGGAAGGGCATCCGCTGTGTAAAACATATGCTGGATAAGTTGGCAGTTCATTCCGCTGTGGCGACCCCAGATTAATATAGGGACTAAGCCGAAAAGAAAATGAATGAATGAATATAAATGAATGTTTAATGGATAGAGGTTTTTTTTCAACACATTTTAATAATGATTTATTTTGTCTTTGTCATGATGACTGTACATAATATTTTACTTGCTATATTGCAAGGTTCTAGTATTTAGCTTAAAGTGCTGTTTAAAAGCTAAACTAAGCAGGTTATTAACCCTAATTAGTCATTGGACGGCAGTGCTTTGTTCTGTAGCCAATTGAAAAAAATATTTCTTGAGGTGGATAATAACATTGGGCTTAAAACCTTAGCAGTTTTTACAATTTTTAAATAATTTAGTTATTATTTCAGCCAAAATAAAAAGATATTAAGGAAGAAATAAAACTAAAAAACAAAAAAAATAAGACTTTCCCCAGAAGAAAAAAATATTTAAAAAATACTGTAAAAAAAAAAACTCTTTACTCTGTTAAACAGCACTTGGGAACTATTAAAAAAATAATTGCATTTTCACATGGTCTGTTTTTTTCTTCTTCGTTTTGCTGCAATCTCAACCACCTGCACAATATACAACAGTAAATTAAGCTAAAGTTTGTAACTAAACTTTTCTTTCTTTTCACATTTTCTTAAAAAAAAGTGAAGTGCCATAATTGGTCATTGTTCTGTTTAACTCATTTATTTTGCTTCCGAAAAATGTGTTTCTTTCCTAGACCCTCCAGACTGAATACATCCACAGCGCCACAAGTATCACGATCTACCTGTTATGACATATCAACGGACAACCCACAGCTTCTTGCCAAGTTCAGAGAGATCTCACAAAGGAAAGAGGAGGATGAAGAGCTCAATTATAAGGTGAAAGACACATCATTGTATGATTCACTTGTTACATTCTTTGTGAATATGCTGAGGCGTCCAGGTTCAATATATTTGCACTTTTGGGAAAAACTTATGAGCGCTTAAAATGTCTGAATTTATGTTTGTGCACAATAAAAACTCTTTCATTTCAACTTAAAAAAATTAAAATAGATTTTTGTGTATGAATTATATCAGTGTGCACAAAAAAGAAGTGTAGTTCATCTAATACATTTTTTTTTAAGTCTCATAACTCAATTCTTGGTACTATATTGTAGTCAAAAAGAATGGTCAAAGATAAGAATAACCAAAATATGTGGGTTTATATTATATTATATTATATTATATTATATTATATTATATTATATT
>CAIGQZ010001108.1:9548269-9570049 GCA_903798205.1 Danio tinwini
TATGTATGTATGTATATATTTATTTATAATACTTTAACTTATTTAACTCAGTATTGTAATTCTTTCTGTCTAACGTTAGTCATCTGTGCTGCTTTTCTATTGACCATTAATTACCCTGTTTTGATTGGACAAAAAGAAGTGCACGCGTTACTTGGCGGGAAACGTGAAAGTATAAACAAGACTCTTGCGTGCTCATGCATTCAATGGAGAATTTCTTTCGGAAGTCGTCGTTGTTGCCCTCCATCATGTTTGGCTTTGTACGAGCGTTCAAAAACACGAGATGTACGCCTGGACAACATGTCTTTCCCTTTAGCCACCGTTTCTACATTAACTCCAAATCAGCTAAAAGCAACGTCGGCGTTGTGGTAAGTTTAGCTGGGTTTTCCGAGTGAATGGAGAACTCCGAGTAATCGGTTCAACTTGTTTTTAAAGAAATGCAGCGAATTTCTTTTACGTTATTTTCACCTTTTCTAGACAGCTCAGAGTTACAAGCTAATTATTGACATTTACTGATTTATTAAACGCATTAATAGTGTGCAGTCATGTCGAGTAAGTCCCTCGTTTACAACCTAATTTTGCTTTTATCTAATGTTACACACATTTTGAGTTTAGTTTTATCAGTCTATATTGTTTAAAGCGGCATTTCTCCAATATGTCTGGTTAACTTCCTGATTTTATTTAGTTGCTTGACTCGTGGTCTCATTCACTCTAATTCATATTCAACTGATTCTTTTTTAAAGATTCGATTCAAACAGTTCATGACATCCTTTTTAGTGCATGCAGATTTAGCAGATATACGGTGCCAATTTCAGTTTACCTCAGCACGTAATACACTAGTGCTCAATGTTACACGTTTGTTCCCACTTTTAGGAGAGCATATTTGTGATGACCTTCATCTCTGTTGCTGTTCTTGGTCCGGCAGCATGGTTGCTGTCCAAATCGTCTGATACCCACAAAAAACAGCAATGAAGAAGAATGAAGATGCTTTCAGCCAGAAGATCAGACATCTTTGTGTTCTAGAAGTTTCAGTTGTACACTAATCTACCATCAATGTAAAATATGCATTTAAATATGGTGCCATTTAAGATCAAATACAACCTTTTCAATTCACCATCAGTTTTATTTATTAATAATTCTCATCTAAACTATAGAAGTCTGTGCCTGTCAATGACTATTTCTGTAACCACAAACTCACTTCAGCCAGTAGAGGAGTAAATCCCTTTAATAAAACTCATGAAAGGCAGTGTAACAAAGGAAAAACACTAAAAGCAAGTTAACATTTACAACCACAAAACCAAAAATAACTACTGTACAACCCTAATGCTGCTGTTTGGTGCAGTGCCAATTGTTCTGAGAACAATAGCTTTTCAAAAAATCATTCATTTTGTAATGGAGGAAAACTGGATTGAATTTTTTTTATTGTGATTTAATCATAGCCTGGCAAGTATGTATGTATGCATACATATGACAACTTGGCTGTAGAACTGAGATGGTTGCTTCACAATGGAACCACAGAGAATTTATATACATGTATAGAGTATCACTTATACAGGATGTCGTAGTGGCCAGGGCGGTAGAGCAGGAAGATGCGGGGCTCACTTCCTTCAGGAAAGACATGATTGTTCACCGTTCCACCCTCTCCTCTGTCCATGTATTCCACTAATACGGGCACGTTCAGTGCCTGTGCCAAGGCAATGATATGAATGTGGTCACTTTCTTTTGACATGGGTTCCACTTCCTAAAAAAAAAACCTTGGGTTAAGCATAATCAGATTTTCTTTACCATTTTTTTTTCTACTTAACGTGGCACAGCTCAAGAAACAGCATGTTCAATTCCAAGGCAATGAATTAAGTGTACGTTTACATGCCATTTTTAATACAAACTGTTGAAAATGAGGTTCAGTATGTATTGTAAAACTATACTGATATCATTACTTTATGCCAAATATTAGTACACTGTTGTCTGTGACACCCTTTGTTGCTTTGGATAATGTATGCCAAATCCATAAAAGTTATTTTCTATTTTGTAAATTCTAATATTTAGACAAGTCCTACATGCTTATTGCACGCGGTCACCATTTTAAAGTGATGCTGCGATGGGATGAAACTCTGATGTACAGGATCAGCACTGTAAACATTGCAACAAGCAAAATCTCCAGCGGTTGCTGCGATTTCAAAATGCAGAAATGATGTAAACCACTTTAATATTATTCAGTTAAGTTTAATTTAAACAATTAAAGCATATTAGGCATCAAACTAAATCACAATCTTTTTAGGAGTAATACGCTTAAGTGTCCTCCTAGACTTCAGTTCATGGCACCAGGTAAATACAGTGAGATCGCATGCTTCAGCCTATGTAACCCGGTGAGCAATAAAACAACGCAGTCCTCTGTAGCACATCCTCGTGTTGTCTGTAATAGTGTTGTCCCGGTACTGAAGTTTTAAAAACGACCATTTCCCACTAACATTTAAGTGCGTTCTTAAACAGCTGATTTGCCATAGTATTGACTTTCTCTTCGCTGATAAAATATACAGCCAGGTACCCAACATTCCTGTGTGACTCAGGCGATACTTCCTGGTTTCTTCCCACCGCAGGCTCGATTTCGCTGTTAAAAGGCACTCTTGTGAAGTCAGTCTATTGGGCCTGTTTACACCTGGCCACTTTATGCGTTTTTTTTCTGATCTGATATCTAAAAACGGGTCTATTTACATTTGACCACATTAATGCGTCTTCGCTAAACGGATAGGATTCTGATCTTTAAATGCTGCACTATATGCACTACAATTTACTATGTCACGTCGACTAAACTGTCAGATACACCGCATTTAATTTAATTAACATTATTATTTACAGAAATGTAAGCTATACATCTTATTTAAATCTCATTTTATATGCATTATTACAAGTGCACCAGGTAGCCTCAGTGATTTCTTTCATTATAAACATCTATTTTTGTTATTCAGATATGTGCAGGACATCATTCAAAATACTCCAAAAAACAGAACAATGTGCCTTTGTATATGAATGCAGCACTAATGTATTTCTATTTCTTTTTTCACATATACAGGCTACCAAAATGCTGTCATCTGATATTAATTTATTTAAATTAAATTCACCCTTATTTGTATAGCACTTTTACAATGTAGATAGTGTCAAAGCAGCTTCACATAGAAAATTATAGTGAATTGAAACAGTGTCAGTTCAGTTTTTAATGTTTAGTTCAGTTTAGCACAGTTCAGTGTGGTTTAATAATCACTACTGAGAGTCCAAACACTGAAGAGCAATTCCATTGTTGCACAGCTCTACAGATCCTGAACCATGCAAGCCAGTGGCGACAGCGGTGAGGAAAAAAAAAACTTCACCAATTGGCGAAAGTGAAAAATAAAAAAAAGAAACTTGAAAGAAACCAGGCTCAGTTGGGCATGACCATTTCTCTATTTAACAATTTAATTTCATTATTTCGTGGTCAAAAATAAACTAAATGAAAAAATGTAACTAAAACATCTCAAACTGTCACCTGCTGCCTTCCATTGCATATGCATTTGCACTTGAATATCTGATGGTCATATAGCACACAATGTGTGCGCTCATGTTTATTTCTAATTTTTTTGGGGGAAGAAGGAAAATTCACATGTGGTTTTTAACAACCAGAGGCATTTAGACCAGTCTAGTCGATCAGAATCATATCTATCTCAGATGCGCATTGGAGGGCATTACACCTGCACATATCATGATCGGATAGCTATCTGATCAGAGAAAAAAAAAACAAAGTGACCTGGAGCAAACAGCCCCACTGAAAGGCAATTAATATTGAGTCATTAATGATCTTCAGGTGTTACTCGCCTGCTGGCAGAACTCTTTGACAGAGCGTCCACCCTCTATGAAGTGCTGAAAGAACACATGCTCCCTCTGCAGGTATCCAGAGGTGAGAAGCCTCAGGTAAACCACTATGTAGTCAGACACACTCTGGTCATTGAAGGAGCTCAGCACTTCTCTGAGTGGCCGCTGCTTTTCACACAGCTCAATCAAGTCCATAAACTGAACAAAAAGAGGAGAGAATAAACAAAGATGAACAAACTCAAAAACTTCTAAATTAGCGCAATCCATAGCTTTGTTACTGCACATCAATATTCTTAAGGTGAACAACTAATCTGTGCGAGGTCATTTCATAGTCAGCCCTCAATAGTCCAATCTGGAATAGCATTTCTTTGATGTAAGTTTGACAACTTGGACAGAATATGCTGTTCAATCAACTACTAACTTTACTTCTGCAAGTTAAACATAAAGCAGAGTGCTCAAATAAAACCTAGACTTCTATTCAGTTTTCAGTTGGAAATGTCAACAGTTGCAGTTATGCAGATTTCAAGGTCCCAATACATTTCAAGCTAAATTACAGAGCAAACTGATGTTGAACTAAATCGGGGCTTAACAAAGTTCATTTTGAGTGTGTTTCATGACTTCAAAACAGCTTGTCTAATTGTATTTGCTGAATAGTTTGCTCTATCAGGTAAACAACTATTGGTCCACGGTCATAACTCTCTGATTTAAATAAACACAGTGTGACTTTCCTGGGTGCTGAATTGCAAAGCCCATGCAAATATTTTGATTTCATATTGCTATGATAATTTACTGTTGTTTTCATTTGACTTTGTGTTCATTTTGTTTTTGCGTGAAAAGTGTGCTGCACATTCATCTAAACACTCAACAATCATCAGTAAAGTGGCTATCATGACATTTGCTACCCTATAAACTTTACAATGGGAAAATTACATTAAGGTAAATTACAGCAAGTGTTTTTAGAATTGTGTTCTGTAAATGCATATAAATGAAAGCATTGGAGAAAATGTTAATTACAGCATTTCTTCTAAAGTAATTGTAAGCTTTGTGGGGATAAACAGTCACTAGGCAAAGCTCATATTCATCAAGTCAGGCTGACCACCATTCAGAGACAAATTTTTAATTACATCATTTTGTTGCTGGCTCTGATAGCCCTTGTGGGAAGTTTGCCGACATATATCAATACTGCACTTTAGGCATCCTGAGTTTGAATCGTAGACCTTTCCCAATCCCATACATACCCTGCCTCTAGCTCTCCAACTGGGCTTCCAGTCTAAGTACTATCCTATTATTATATAAGCAAAATGCCCCCCAAAAAATCTTGTCTAATTGTGTACTCTGTGCCCTCAAGTGGAGTTACAATAATCAATCTTACCACCTTTTCCTAGCATTTACTACAAACTTCTAAAAATCATTCATCTGACCTTTGTATTTTTGCACTGTGGATATAATTGGCAGATGGTCCCTAATACCGAGTTCAGACTGCATGATTTTCAAAGTAGTTGTCACAGATGTTTTCACACTGCATGACTATCTGGGCTAGCGTTTCATCGCTGCTTTGTTTACACCGCAAGATGGATTGACGACAGGGGGTTTCACACTGTATGACTTTAAAATGGGAAGTATCGCCGACAACTTTGTCCGAACAACGTCTCAACCAAAAACATGTAATATATCTTTTGATATTAACTACATGACGAAAAAAAAGCCTTTAATGGGGTAGAAAATGTACTTGTTATGCTCACCTGGGTTTGAAGGGAATTAGTCATTTCTGCTTAACTTTTTTTTTTTCAACCCGGTTGTGGTTTTGCTCAGATGACACGTCAAACAGCTGCTAGTTTTTCCATTATTTCTTGGGTCCAAATAAACTGAAAATTTCTTTCCCCAACCTCCCGCTGGCCTGCAGGTAACCACTCTAGTGAATGCTGCTCTCTTATTTGCTGTATGTGATCGCCAATGTTATTTTCAGTCAAAACTCATTTCACACGGCTTGACTTGAATCGACATTTTGTCTGCGATTTCTCAAAACCTGTCGGCGAGTCAAAATCATACAGTCTGAACTCGGCATAAAGCACCACAGCAAATCTCGCAAATATCAAACCTAAAACTTGCTTTGCAGAGCTGAACTTTTAAGTCAAATTTGATAGATCTCATTAGAATGCAACACAATAAAAATGCCTCTTCTTTCTAACAGCTTGACTGATTGGAGCCATGAAATCTCTCTCTTATCTATTGTATGTTATGCTGCAAAAGTGTTTAGGCATTGCGGTTTTTTTAATTCATTGGTTAATATGTTTTTTAATCACTGTCTGAAAAAGAATTTTTTGACAGTATGCTGCTAAAGAGCTATTTGCAACTTCTTTTTAGCCCAAAGATCACTCAGAGTATATTGCTGCCCTTTACTCCCTAGTTGGCATAATTCAGACTTCCCTGTAACTCAACAAAGGTGCTTGATTTCGTTTGATGGTATTTGCTTTCATAGCGTTTGATTGACTCCAAAGTCATGAGTTTAATTTCAATGGAAACCAAAAACTGATAAATTATTTATGTATTGGGGCACTTTGAATAAAAGCATCTATGAAATGCATAAATCTAAAATTACAGGAATTTAGCGCCGAGTATAAGGGCCATAAAACTTGAGCGTAGTTTTTTAATAGTAAATATTTCAACTCACGGTGTTGTGAAAGTCCTCAATTGTGAACTCAGTGAAGCCCTGGTTTACAAGGTCCAGTTTGCTCTTTGCTGCAACAGCTTTAAACCTAAAATGGAAAAAATTGAGTTTTAGACATTCACTAAAATTAATGTGAACGCCACAAATAAAGCAAACAACATACACAGAGGCACGTCAGTAAATTAGGCTGCTGTCTCTTGAAGAACTCTACCTTTGCAGCTCTTTGCTGTCTTCCAGTAGTGACTCCAAATGTGCAAAACCAAAAGCTCTGTAGAAACAATTTCCATCTGGCCGTGTCTTCCGAATGCATGAATACTTTTTGTGAAGGTCCTATGAGCACAAAGTAAGAATTACATTTACAGAAGGTTTTGGCATTTGCTAAGAACTTGCCAAATGAGCTTGTGAAACCTTTATCTTGAGCTGGTAAATGGTGTCCTCCATGGCATATTCTCCCTGAAGCACAGAGAGCTCTTGTCTGTCCGACACTAAAGGGTTACTGGTGGCTATCTGTTAAAACAAAACAGGTATGCTCATTTATTCCTGAACACTGCGTGGCTTTCTTTATTTAGGGATGTTAGTCAGAATGTGCCTGCTCTTTTCCATACAATGAATGTAAATATAGTGTAAGATCCTGTTAATCGAAAAGATGACTAGGCATATGCAAAGATTCAATGTATGGTTATAAACGACATCCACAATACTGATATTCTGGCCCCTTCATAATACAGTGAATGTTTATTTCTTATTTAATGATTTCAAATTTGACTTTTAGAGTTCTTTTAAAGAATATTCAGAATCTAATTGCAGTGGTGGTCATAACAGTGCCAAATGACTGGGGAATAGCTCAAATATGAATTTTTTTTATGTTATTACCCACTTCATGATAATTAGTGATAATTTACAGGGCTACTGTATGTTAACTGCGCAATAAGGCTCGAGCAGACATTATTTAAATTTGACTAAACTCATGGTGAAAACTACAAATGTTTTAATAATCTTTAGGTGTTGTTAATTTCTTATTCATTACCTAGTAATGCGTTAACCCTAAAACAGCCGTGTATCCTGGAGGATACATGGCTGACATTACAAATACATTACAATTTGAGAGGCTAAAGTGAGAGATTTAGACAGTGTGAGTCTAATTTCTTGAATTTTTTAGGGAAATAATATGATGGGAGAAACAGTTGCAATAATTTGCATTAGGAGTCCACAGAAATGACATTTACAGCAGCAGTAACGAGGACAGTATTTTAAATATAAATTGTAATTTTGAGTTTGAATGAATTATATTTACTCATTTAAATGAACTCTGTTGTTTACACAGTTTAGAACTAATGAGGTTTGACCAGTTTTAAAATTAGAGGAGAAGTCAGAATCACAGTTTTTAGCTTTTAACTAATTTTAAGCTAATTAAAAAAAATTATCAATAAGGATTTGGTCCTTTTTATAACCTAAATAATTACACCTTAATAAATTAAATAGACCAGTGGTTCTCAAACTGTTGTACGTGTACCACTAGTGGTACGCGGAATTCCTTCTAGTGGAGGAATCAAATATGTCATATGTACATGCTACATATATTAAAAAATTTATCAAAAATGGTTTATATATGAATATGATGACATATAGCCTATATTTATGAGGTCCAGGAAATATTTCCAGGTGTTGATAAATAGGCTACTATATGTTAATACTTTATATTTAAGTACAGGAGTTTTTTTTTTACTTTTTAAAAAACAGTAACCTACCATTTTGAACTTTTAAAAGCACATTTTAATTTAAATGTTGACGTTTTTATCTATTTTTTATTGTTTTTTACATATAAGTACAGTACAGTGTTAATGTTCAAACTATTTATAATGTTTAAAGTGGCTGACAATAATATATATTCTTAATAATAGGAATTAATCTGCCTCGTTTTTGAACTGTTCAGAGCTGTAGCTGCTTTACTGGGCCTACGCTACTATATTTCAATACTGCTCATTATGGTGGTACTTGCAGAGACAACTTTTTTCTGAGGTACTTGGTGAAAAAAGTTTGAGAACCACTGACATAGACAATTGTCTTCAGATGACCCCAAAGATAAAAGTCTGACATAGACAATTGTCTTTAGATGACCCCAAAGATAAAAGTCTAAGGGGGTCAGATCAGGAGACCTTGGGGGCCATTCAACTGGCCCACGACAACCAATCCACTTTTCAGGAAACTGTATTCAGGAAACCATTCCCATTTGATTAAGGTTTATCCATATAAATGGCCCACCCTGTATGCATCCTGATAGATACAATTAATTAAATCCTAAATGAACAAAAAAAAAAAAAGGAAAAAATCCTTTGGACTTCAGTACATCTCAATCAGATTACGACTAACGTTTTTAAGTGTTAAAAATCGAAGTTGTAATCTGATTAAAGGTTGTAATCATTTTATTAAATGTAGATAATATCTGATCAGATTTTTATGCCATTTTAAAACTCATATTAACATTATAAAGGTAATAAATCTGGCCCTTTTTCTGATGTTGATTTTAATCCATTAAATAAAATTTATTGAGACTTTATTGTAAAGTGTTTATTTTGTTCTGACCATTTATGGTTGATGTGTTATATCTTAAATTATATTTTGTTAAATAGATTGTGAGAATTGTGTGTAGAAATTGTGTGTGTTGAAACCAGGGCATTATACAACTGACTGAAATCACATCAAATATTTATTTTCTTTGAGTAAGGTATCGGCAAGTAAACAGATTCCTTAGACTTTAAAGATCTTGAACATCAAACAACATCTTGAACAACAAAAAGGCAGATGAAATGTGTGCTTAATGAACATTATAATCCATAAGTATGGGGTTAACAGAGTTATTCTCTATGTCAACTGGCTTTAATGTCATTTTGTTTAGTGGTGACAAAATGGCATGTTTTAGCTTTAAATTCTGGATAGTTCAATGTTATCACAGATACTGTTTGGATTTAGAAAACATTGCATATTGCACACAAGTTGTATAGACTTGTAGCGTAATATATGAGCAATTCCATGCAATTGTCAACCTTGCCATGAAAAAAATAAACCACACCGTTTTTACGTTTTTTTTTTGTAAGCAATTCATTTGCAGTACTCTAAAAATACTCAAAAATGTTTCCGTCAACGTTTTCAAACAATTAAATTTGATTTACCAAAGTCACACAAGTGGTAATTTTACATCCATTATGGAGAGATGCCACATCCATAACAAAGCTTTTTCCTCATATATGCAAAATATTAAATAAAAAAACTCAATCATTTTTGTTCTATAGAGAGCCAATTCTTATCTTTTTATTAGTGTTATTCCTTCGAGACTGTGCAGTTTAATTCACAGATTTTCCACAAAGTATGTTGTATACTGTAAACTCGCAGACTTCTTTGTCTTTGTTTTTGATATTTTTCTCATCCCATAACTCTGTGGTTAGTTCTTGTGTAAAATATAAACAGATGTTTCAATATAAGGTTAACATACTTTCTGTGTGTATTTATGCTTTGAATTTTTACGGCAAATGTCACATCCATAACGCTGGCATTGCTCACATACACGTGCAGTGACAGCAAATATCTTCAATTGTAAAAAAATAAAAAATAAAGAACAGCACACACAATTCTCTTACACAGAAGACAGAAAATTGTCAGTTTAAAAAATAATAATGAATGGAAAGTCAGTGTTTGGGTGGAAAACAATTAACAACTTCACAAATGAAAAAGTCCGTAATTTTTTCAGTGAACTAAATCTAAACTACAAGCTTTCTTTTAAAAGTGACACTGAGTTATTCCTCACCTCTTGCTGAATGCGGTCCTGTTGTGCCATAATGGCTTCATCATATGCGAGGCAGTTGACTCCTGCAAAACATATTCATCAGTAATGATAAAGTCATAAATGTTTCAGACACACACACACCTGCCACACAAGACCCTGATCTGACCCCAGCACTTCTGCTAATGCTGCAGTTTGGTTCAGTTTTACCCGTTTTACGTCATTACACGATCCGACGTCATGTAAACAAAGTCGTGGGAATTTAGTCCTCCAACCACAACCAAAACCGAACTGAACTGAACCCTCATTACACGTGACGTACAATTAAAATAAAATACATAAATAACACGACTCATCTTCATAAACAATGAGAAAAAATATTACAGTGTCCAAGTGACAACGATACTGCCTCATTTAACCAGGACATGTAAAACGCGTATATAGAGTCGTAAGGAAAAGAAGAGAAAGATGTGAGGTAGATTGACTGTTATTTTTTATTTAACGTTAAGTGTTTACTCTCTGCACAGCTCTTGCTCTGCATTTCCTCCTGCTCGTGACAATGCACGCGGATTCTGCAGATATCCTGCAAGATATTTTGCTTACAGATGTCAGTTGTTTTTTTTTACAGTGCACAAGAAAATGTTATTTTTGTACTTACCCTCCATCTCTCCCTGTGATGATTCCTGCTGCTCATCCGCCATCTTGATTGAGTTCTTTTTCCACCGCCCCCTCTTCTGTTTACACTTCCGGGTCGTGTCATTCGTGCACACACACACGCGGCTGGTGTTTTCTTTCATTTCGAGGACGTGTATCTAAACTGGCCGGTTGAATATGTTATTAAACAGATTTGTGGTGCCGCTGAGAAGCCTCCAAATGCTGACGCAGGCACACCGATGGCATCAGACTAGTTTGATAAGTTAGTAGGCTATACATTTGCTTTTTTTACAGGCATAGCTTGTTAAGGGTCTGGTGAGATTCATTTTGATTTGTCTGTGTAGAATAGTTAGCTATTGTTTTACATTTTGTTATAGACAAATTAATAAAATATTAAGATAGTAACTAATAGTGCGGGGTTTAAAGATTACATTATGAAAATTGTAATTTGTAAAAGTAATTCAGTGTATGCCCTTTTTGATCATTTTAATCTATACTGTATGTATCTTGCATGCTATTGTACTTTATTATTGTAAAAAGCAATGAGGAAAACAATCTCATAAGTCAACGTCAAAAATGCATTAAAATTGCATAATGCATATAATAAATGCACAAAAGTGACATCACATAATACTAATAAAGCATTAAAAGGTCTTAAACACAAAAACTAAACATAATTTTTCTTATTATTTTTAATCTGCATGTCTATGTGATCATAAACAAATTTATATTTTGAAAGCATGGTAGACTTTTTAAATCGTTGCTGTAGTAAAATTTGTCAGCAAATCATTTAATAATCATTTTTTATATGTATAACTTGTGTTTACAAGTGAGCTAATTGAAATTGTAGTTTGTAATGCAATCTACTCAGTTTTTGCATTTTTAGATCATTTTTATTCTATTTCTAATGTACCTTATTCCTGTAAAAAGCACGGAGGAAAGGACGACACGGTGGTTCAGTGGTTAGCACTGTCGCCTCACAGCAAGAAGGTTGCTGGGTCGAATCCTGCTTGGGCCAGTTGTTGTTTCTGTGTGGAGTTTGCATGTTCTCCCCATGGGTTTCCTCTGGGTGCTCCGGTTTCCCCCACACTCCAAATACATGCGGAATGGGTGAATTGGAAGTGCATCCACTGTGTAAAACACATGCTGGATAAGTTGGTGGTCCATTCCGCTGTGGTGACCCCTGATGAATAAAAGGACTAAGACAAATGAATATATGAATGAATGAATTAATAAATTAATGTGTATTATATATATATATATATATATATATATATATATATATATATATATATATAGTTTATTTATTTAATAAATAACTTGTGTTTACAGATGATCTGGTTGAAAACATGGACAAAAAAGCAATGTGGGACAGATTCTACACAGAAAATGGAAGCAAAGGCCAATTTAAAAATTTTGAGTGGTTCTTTGGGTTTCACTCAGTTAAGGACCTCATTCTTCCTGCACTTCAGGCCATGTCTTGTTCTCACAGTGGCCCGTTACACATCCTGGACATGGGTTGTGGCACATCTGCATTAGGACCGTGTATCTACAGCACCTCTCCATGTGCGGTGAGGGTCACCTGTGCCGATATCTCCCCAGTGGCAGTAAAACTAATGGAGGAGCACACTAAATCCACATCAGTACAGCCATGTAACCTGTCCTCTGCACTCTTCTACTTAGAGCTGGACTGCACACAGATGACGGGACACTTTAAGGCCAGAAGCCTGGACTTGATATTGGACAAGGGTACTACTGATGCTTTAGTTCGTTCTAAAGAAGGTCAGGTTAAGGCTGGACAGATAGTGAGGCAAAGCTTACAGGTGCTGAGACCCTCAGGGAGCCTCTTACAGTTTTCAGATGAAGACCCTGATGCCAGGCTCATCTGGCTGGAGAGAGAAGTTCGAGGAGCAGAAGTGACAGCTGATGTAGGCGTTCAAGAGATGGGTGAATTGAGAGGGGTCAGCTATTTTTGCTACCATATATCCCCTCGTAGCACACCCCACTCTTGAAATACAACCCAATAAAAAAGTACCTGTATTCTGAAAGGATTTCTATGTGAAGATGCTGGGTCTGTCCAACAAATAACACTGGTGACTTTTTTACTAAAGCCGTAACTTGGCTAATCAAATACAATATTTGCATCAGACGAAGAACAAACAAAACATTCACACAACTGTTTACTATTAAGAAAATGTTTATTTTAGAAATTTTAAAAAGATAGTTCTTTCTCAAAGTTCCAGATCACTTCAACTTCATCGCTTCAATAATTTTTGCGCTCAGTATTTGTGTGTTCGCGTTCTTGCATATGGGTTATATTGTCTGCGTTGTTTTGGCTTTGCCCAGTGGTTTGCTGGCCAGTAGGGGGCAGGAGTCGAATTTTCATCACCTTAAAACACAATCAGTCTATTAGCGCAATACTGCATAAAACGTAAATACTGATGATTTAAGGAGTTAATAGACTCTGTTTGTACCTCTATAGCTTGGGTAACCCTTCCCCAAGTATGGTGGAATAGAGAACTGAGGCCCAAAGTTACTGAATCCACTGAACTGAGGCCCGAAGTCGTTAAATTGAGGCCTAAAGTCATCAAACCGAGGCCTAAAGTCATTGGAATGCCTCATTCCTTGCACCCAGCCTTGACCTAGAGAATGAGCAAAAACTAATATTAAAATAACCAAGCCTGATAACCATTTATAATATATGTACAAGATAAGAACAAACTCTCTTTTTGGATGCGTTTAAATCACAATTAATCATTTGATAGCACTTATAACTACACAACCCCCCAGAGGTTACTAAAAAAATGTTCAAAATGAATCATTATCTAAATTACGATGCTGGTTAAGTGAATCCTCAGAATTGGCTTTAATGAAAAGGGACTGGCTTCAGACCGACTGCATGTGCACTCTCAAGACATTATAGGCTTTTAATGATTACACCTTCCCTGCCCATACTCCTCACAGTGACATCACCTGCACTGAGTGCATGTGACCGAGTGTGCAGTTCTGAGAGTGCATCTGCAAGTCTGCTGTCGGACACTGTTAGGCTTGGCGGTTACCATTGTTGTAGCGGACAGCTGGCATCAAAGAGGGAATAGAGCGTCTCTCATTGCTGTAGGCTCCTGTTAAAAACAATGTTTTTATTTGTGAAAGTCTGTAAAAGGATATAAAAACTACCATTTAAATACATGGATTGGTAAAAGGTTTTTTTTTTAATACATGTCTTGTGCTCATCTGGCTTTTAACTTTTAACTTCCTTCAGTGTGTAATGTTTCAGTATGAGGATAAAAAAACGATCTGCAAAGTTAAAAACCACTCCAAAAGGAGATAACCTCTTAGTAAGTTCAGTTTCTGAACTCTCAAACTGCATTCGCAAATGTTCTATTTCACACAGTGCTCCAGTTTTGTGTCTATGCTGCAGCAGAAACGCAGGTAAATTTGGCTAAGGGATCACAAATCAATAGTGGGCCAATCAGGTTGAAGCAAAGTGACAGCCACTCCTCTATCTCTCATGCTAAATTAATGTAGGTCACAGCAAAAGAACTTCAAACAAATCTACCCAGCCTAATATTTGTATGAAATGTACATTATATCTAACAAGTATATATTTGATAAATTAAACTATTATATAAATAGTTGTGCATATTAAACCTAGTGTTGCTAAACATCTATTCGGACTCATGATTACACACACGTGTACTGTGTATACTTATATATAAATGCATACACAATTGTATATAAAGAGTTCAGATGCAAAACCCTCTAAATTCATCAAACCTCTTTTTTTTGTAAATGAGCATCTTCTATCAGGCTCCTCTGATTAGGTCCAGGATTAAATGCAGTTTCATTTTATAGGTAATGATAAGGTTATTAACTGGTAAATAAAATAACTTTTTTTCAAAAATGTCACTTTAGACAATTCCTTGGTTTTTAAGAAGGTACAGTAGATTTTTTTTTTTTTTGGTGTCAAAACCAGCTAAATCCACCTATTGGGACAAGACAGTGTAATTAGTTAAAAAAAAATCACTGAAGATGAAAATATTAAACACATTAGACAAACCACCTAAAATTACAATTACATAAATGTGTCAAGTAAGTGGTGGTTCATTCCACTGTGGTAACCCCTGATAAACCAGGAACTAAGTAGAAGAAAAATGATATAATGATATCTGTCAAGTGCATTAATCAATACCATTAAAATTGACATTAATAAAATCTTAATCTGTTATTTCTGATATTTGGGATTTAGATTTAATGCAAGTAGAGCCATGTAAACATTGTAAACTAAGTCAGATTCAAATAATGTAGTGAAAAAACATTGTGAAACATCAATATCTGTGCATTGTCCATTAATATAAAAGGCTTATCAGATGTATAGGTAATATGAAGTAATATAAATAATGCATAGTTTTATACATTCTATTTATCTTTTAAAAAATAGCTTACATTAGCAAATAAAACACAAAGTAGGCCTATTGGGCAAAAAGGGGATCTCTCAGACACTTTTAGAAGCTGTCATTCATTCATTCTCACCATACTCAATCTCTTTTTAGTCTTGCTTATTCTCATAGCATCCATGTGGGATAAGAACGGCGTCTTAACTTCGTCTTTTGTGAAACGTATTTGCCATTTAATGTATAGTAAATCGGACTCATTCAAAGTAGGGTCACTGCGCAAAAAACCGTTATGAATGCATGTTACACTTCTGAATGTACAGTGTTTTCTTTTAATGCAGAGTTTTGAGGTAAGGGACATTTTCATTTGCCTTTCACTGACAGTCGGACCGGCTCATCCAATTCATCTAACTCAATCTCTTAAAATTTAAATCTGAATCAGAACAAAACACCCTCCTCATAAAAGCCGGCGCATCAGCGCGCTGTTACATTGAAAACATATGATTCGATTCGCACCTTTTGATAGGTTCTCGGGACATAGCGGCTTGTGCTGTCAAAGGCAACTGCCATTTAGAGGCTTTTGCAAAGAAACTTATTTCTGAATGTGCTGACGCTGCGATTTAGATGATTTGAAGCAAAACTATTTGTTGATGGTGTACTACGTGCCTAAAGCATTCACTCAATGTCATTTAGCTCATTTTTGGCAGATGTGACGTTTAGCGGCTTTTGCATCTGAACTCTTCATATATAAATATTTTAATAATAACATTACATTATCAAGAAGCGTAAACATCATCTATTTCATTAAATACAGGTGTATTTATATATGCATAATAAATATACACTGTGTACACAACTTAAAAAAAGAAAAAAACTTCTCAGCCCGTTGACAGTGTACCTCTATAGCGCACAGGAGGAGTTGATGGCCCGCTTTGTCGGTTCTGCTGGGTTGCTGGTTTAGAATCCTGCTGATCTGCATGAAGATAACAAAACATATCTGTGACTAAATGTTCTATGCATTCTTAAGCAAGTCATTTTTTTACACATGTGATTATCTGTAATATTCAGTTTGTATGGAGACAAATGCTGCAACAAATAATCATAAGCTACCAGAGGAAACAAAAGATTCTCGTCATTCTGGGACCCCAGCTATCAATCTATAACAAAATGACTATATTTTGGCAACCAGTAGCAGCAACTCAACCTGCATTTCTCACCCAGCTTCGGCAGTTCAACGCCCCATGCCTCTGCGACATGTTGCAGCAGCAGGGATGATAGTTTCCGATGGGCCACAGCATTCCAGTGGACACCATCGCGGGTTCGATGCTGCAGGCTGAAACGAAACTGGTAATGGAGGTCCAACACATCAAAGCCAAACTCATTGGCAAGTGTGGCTCCAAAGTAATTCGCTTCGATGACATCAAATCTTAACGATGGGCCCATGTGCTCTATCTGAGATTGGGGACAAGATATGAAAAAATATCATGGATTATAATTTCTCTTTAAAAATATTTGTTTTTAAAAAAGTTTAATCCTCTACCATTTCTAAAACCCACCTCTGGAACCAAGAAACCTCCTATAATTTTCTTGCCCAAAGGCATGGTCATATTCCATATCACCAGGCTCTCCTCAGGCAAAATACTCTTCAGCTTCCTGAAGAACTTTTTCAGGTTCTCCCTGTATTCCACGGCCCACTGTCGGCTGTACCTGTGAAATGTAGTAAAACAGAAATCCCATTAATCCACAAGCTAAACACAGTATATCTGTAACAGGCTGTAAATGAAGAGCAGTCCCACCTGGAAATATCCCACACACAAGAATTGACCACCACCAGGTCTGGCTTTATGCCCTTCTCAAAGTCAGAGATGATGCTGTCCACATAATGCGAGAACATCCGTGTAATGAAATAAAAGCGGACCAAGTGGTGGTCCGTTCTGTATTGTCTAACTTCTCTGTATTGTGTCCCGTTATTCATCTCCTCCAGTCTGCCTCCTTCCACCAAGGTATCATTTTCAAATGAGAATTCACCCTGGGAAATAGGGAAAAGACAGATATCACACCTTGCTCATACAGGGCAAAGAAAAAATTGCTATTCTTAATCCTATACACACACAGCAGCATGTATCCATGCTGATATGTTTGATTTAATAGATTACATGACATAAAAATAAAACAAAAACTGTGTTAATTTTTTTTAACTAAACAGCTTTGGTATAAAGGTTATTATAGATTTTCAGTTTTCAATTTGCTATAATTTTTAGTTTAGTTAACCTCATTAATGACTTCTTTTTGGTTTAGTTTTTTTATTTTGTGAACATATTTCCATTTAGTTTTTACATATTTAGTTTAAATGTAGTAATTCTAGTTCAGCAGAACACATTCAGTGTAGAGCAAAGCAAGGTTGAATGCTCACACAGCTTAGTTAAATTCTTACGCAAACCTTTTAGTAATAAAAATAAAATAATTGTTTGAACAAACACTGAACCCAAAACCATACAAATGCAACTTAAACGAGTAATTTTTATTAAAACAGGTAAAAACATGAAGAATCGAGACAAACATGAGCATTTAAAGATATGTAGTTAAAAGGTCTGTTCACCCAAAAATGAAACTTGTGTCACTATTTACTTTTCCTCAAGAGGTTCCAAAGCTTTATGAGTTTTTCTCTTTTTTTGAAGAAAGCTTAAAACCTGTAACCACTGACTTCCATAGCAGGAAAAACAAATACTATGGAAAGTCAATGGTTACCATTTTCCAACATTTTTCTAAATATCTTCTGTTGTGTTCAGCAGAACAAAAAAACTCAAAGGTTAGAAACAAGTAAAGGGTAAGCAAATGATAGCATTTTTATTTTGGGTGAACTATCCCTTTAAACTTACATAGTTACATTTCACATTTAAAAAAATTGAACACTTGTTTGATGTTTATGTATATAATCATGCACTTGACTAACATGTTTGCCATAAAAATGCCATCTACAATTTTTTTCTTTAAACAGCCACAGGTCAGATTAGCCACAACAGAATGAGTGCTTATTAAAAGGATAATTCTGATATAATTTAGACATCCTTTACTTGTTCTAAACCTGTTTGACTTTTTTCAATAGAATAAATAAGTTCAAAGGTTTGGAATTACTTGAGGGTGAGTAAATGGGGAGTAAATTGTACCAATTTGGCTATTATTTAATTTCAGGTAGCTTCATTTAGTTTATGAGCTTCCATGATCCAAAACTTAAAACAATTAACCATGGTTTTATTATAGTAAAACTGCTGCAATAGTTTTGGGTGCATTGATTGGAGTTTATGTAACCACCCTTTAATTATATATACCATAGTATCTGTCACCCCTTTATTTGTAATTCTCACTTGAAAGTTATAGTTATTATAAAAAGTTATAAATATTATATATGAATATTATACAGTTTGTCAAGATTAGTTCAGGCTTAGAAAAAATGAAGATATATTTGTACAGAAAAGGATTTTTTCTACCTACAAAAATCATACACAGCAAAAAAAATCATTGCCTTACTTGACTTTTTTTTGTCTTGTTTCTAGTCCAAATATCTAAAAATTCTAAAACCAAGAAGCATTTTCTAGACAAGCAAAACATGTTGTCTTGTTTTAAGAAATAATACAAAGAAATAAAAAAAATGAAGTGAGTTTTCCTTAAAACAAGCTAAATAATCTGCCAATGGAGTAAGAAAAATAATCTTATGTCAAAAGGAATATCAAGATTATTTTGTTTAGCCCATAGACAGATTATTTTACTAGTTTTAGGGAAAAACTCACTTAATTTTGGCATATTATTTTTTAAAACAAGACATTGTTTTGCTTGCCTGGAAAGTGCTTCTTGATATAAAGCTTTTTAGACATTTTGGACTAGAAATTAGACAAAAATATCCAAGTCATAAAAGCATTTCAAACTGTATTTACCAGCGAAACAGATTATTTTGCCTAATTTAAAAGATCGAAAATAAGTTTCTTAAACCGTGTACATTGAAGAATTTATAAAACGAGATATCCCAAACAAACATCCAGTGTTTACTGACCTTGCTTTTGAGCTGGGATACACTTAAATGCGAGTCCTTCTGCAAAATTAGGACCAAGTCTTTGTATACAGCCCGCTGAACTGGAGGTGAGTAGGCCCATTAGAAACTTGTGCAAATTTTAGGAAAGCTTGGTGATTACTTAAAAAATTTACTTCACAAAATATAAATCTCTATCAGTACTCACTTGAATCTCCTAAAACCACCACAAACTTGTTGTGAAGGAGCTGTTGCACGGTCTTCATAGTGAATTTACTGTACCTGCCTCATCAGAGCAATTAAGTTAGGCCCAATTGAAAATCAAAACGCGTTAAAAGATACGCGAGCTTTCTTTTTTTAACATCAAGTTTTTAAAAAATGCCACAAAAACTTACCTGTCAAAGGAGCAACACCGTAAATTATATTTATGAAGAGCAAGATTGAGAGTCGTCAATTTTTGAAACACTGTTAAGAAAAGTGACGCATTGCTCCCCTAGCGTTTAATATGAAAACAACATGCCAATTTGACTCTTAAAAGTGTCATGATGACCTAAATTGTTTTATATGGAGGTTCCTCACCTCTGACGTGCAGCTCCATAAAAGCAGAGATAAAAAAGTATATATATTTTATTTTAATTTTTTAAAATAAAATATGTTCATTAATAAATAAATGGTGGCGCAGTAGGTAGTGCTGTTGCCTCACAGCAAGAAGGTCGCTGGTTCGAGCCTCGGCTGGGTCAGTTGGTGTTTCTGTGTGAAGTTTGCATTCCACCGTCCAAAGACATGCGGTACAGGTGAATTGGGTAGGCTAAATTGTCTGTAGTGTATGGGTGTGAATGAGTGTGTATGGATGTTTCCCAGAGATTGGTTGTGGCTGGAAGGGCATCCGCTGCATAAAACATGTGCTGGATAAGTTGGTGGTTCATTCCGCTGTGGTGACCCCAGATTAATAAAGGGACTAAGCCGAAAAGATAATGAATGAATGAATAATAATTAAATTTATTCATTCATTCATTTTCCTTTGTCTTAGTCCCTTTATTCATCAGGGGTCGCCACAACAAAATGAACCGCATGCTCTTCCAGCTGCAACCCAGTACTGGAAAACATCCATACACACTCATTCACACACATAAACTATGGCCAATTTAGTTTAGTTCTTCCTGTGAGGCAACAGAGCGAACCATTGAGCCACCGTGTCGCCTCATTAATAATATTTGTTCATTCATTAATTTGTCTTCGGTTTAGTTTCTTTATTCATCAAGGGTTGCCAAAGTGGAATTGGTTATTATTATTAACTTGTGCAATACTTAACAATTCTGTTTGCACACCAGCTACATACACATGCACCGCACAATTATTTCACTGTATGTATTATTTATTATATAGTTATTATATTATATATTTATATATTATATAATTCTTTGCATTTATCATTGTTTATTGTTTTGTCTATTTCTATACATTTCTTATTGCTGCTGTTTTATTGCTTGTGTCACTGCAATGACAATAAAGTCTCTTTAGTCTTTACATTGGTGGATTTGTGTTTTTAATAGTTCGTTTTTTTTCATTTTTGTACTATATGAAATGACAAAACTGTGATTTCTGAAAGATCAATAATATAAAATGAGTCAAATTACTGCAAGCCACAGGCCATAAACCAATTTTATTGCATGAATTAATTAATGATTATTTTTGTCTGAATGTTAACAAAGTTTTTGTTTAAAAATACACTCATTAATTCTTAAAACCCGCATGTCTTAGATTTGACTTTTGATTGTGTGTTTTTGTTCCTCTGAGAGAGCACCACAGTAAAATTTCTCATAGGGCACCCTTTTGGCCAGCAGCGGCCCTGAACCCAGTACTGGGAAACACCCATTCACACTCATTCCCTAGTTTATCCTATTCACCTATACTGCATGTCTTTGGACTGTGAGGGAAACCGGAGCACCTGGAGAAAACCCATATGAACAACATGCAAACTCCACACAGAAATGCCAACTGGCCCAGCCAGCACTTGATTCAGCGACCTTCTTGCTGTGAGGCGACAGTGCTAACCACTGAGCCACCATGTCGCCATCATCTATAATATTTAGATCAAATTCCAATCCAAATGATTTAGATGGTCGTGGTATGATCTACAAAGATATGTTTTGTTAAAATATGCCACGGTTAGCACAAGTGAAAGGCAAGATTTAGATGAGATTTAAAATGCACAAGTGCCTTATTTTTTAAAAGTTTGTTACCTTTCAAGTCTTCAAGTCAAGATTTTTTTAAATGCAAGCTAACAATGCTGGTTTCTGCTATTCTTTTTATTAACCTTTTATTAAATCATTGTCTTTTGATTCCATTTTCATGACCAAACAATACAAAAATAATCAATTAACTCTTAGTAAAATGTTCTCATATATATATATATATATAT
>CAIGQZ010001108.1:9574559-9609209 GCA_903798205.1 Danio tinwini
GGGGTCTTTAGACCCACAGGCTAAGGGGGTCCAGCCAGCTAAGCTGGCCAGGGAAAGAGCGCCCGACCCCCGTGAGCGTCTGGCTTTTAAAGGCCCAAGCCAAGGGGTCTTCGGACAAGGTCCATACCCAAATAAAGTGCGTCTGTCTTTATTTCAGCCAGAAGAGGTAGAGAGTGCCTGACCCCCACCACCCCTAGCACACCAAGTGCAGGGGAAATAGGGAATTCGCAAATCAACTTTTGCCAGAACTACGCGCCGTTGGTGCACCCCAGCTACCTCGAATGGGTCACCAATGGTACGCATGCCTGGCACCAGCGATTAACTTAGTCAATGTTTCCGGGCTTAAGTGTGGGGTGCCCGGGCACTGCTGGTGCTCAGGTGTCAATCCCAGGCACCTTCTGAGCCGGAGGTTGCCCCGGGAAAGGGCCACGATCCCCGGGCAGAGAGGGTGAGGGTCTGGGGTCCTATCCTGATGCCCAGGATAGGACCACGATTGCCAGGCAGAGGGAGGCTCTGGGCCCCCCCCCCCTGAAGCCCAGGATAGGTCCACGATCCCCGGGCAGAGTGTGGATCCCCTCCCAGGGAGAGACATCCAGTGGGCCCAGGCCCTCTGTGCTAGAGCAGGGGCCCAGCTAGGATGCCTTCAACCTGGGCAGAGTGTGGGTCCCCTCCCCGGGGGAGACATCCAGTGGGCCCGGGCCCTCTGTGCTAGAGTAGGGGCCCAGCTAGGGTGCCTTCAACCTGGGCAGAGTGTGGGCCAATCCCCTACCTGGATTGAGTTGCATTAAGAGTACGGTCGGTCTCTTTAACGGCTGGTGGGAAAGATTGGCTACCCTCACCGCCGGCACGGTTTAGACCACCAGGTCTTGCCCGACAAAAGACCACCTTATCTGTTGGGACGTCCCACGCCTGGTGGTACGTGCGCAACCCCAGTTTTTTCTGACCTCCCGTCGGGTTTTCGGGAAACATGAAATTATCCACACTTAGGCTCTGGTGACCTTGGCGCGTGGACCAACCGTCATGTCTGACCGATAGGAAATCATAGTGGGCCCAATGGGAAGGCACCCACCCAGGCCCCCACCCTGCCCCGCCCTGTATAGGGTGTGTCGAGGGGGGTTCCGCCCCTATGGGTGTGGTTGATTCCTTCCCCAGCCTTGGCCGCATGTTTTCAGGGGAGTTTGAGGGGGGAGTCCCCGCACACAACCCTCGCCCCCTTCCCGCATCGCTCTGTGGGGAGACCAAAATGGCCCGTCTGGTTTTGACCTAGCGTGTCTGCCGCTCTGCCCGCCTTGCCCGACCTCCCGACCTCTGGGTTTTATCTCCCCTATGCTGGTTGTCGGCCCTCGGCTCTCTACCCCCGGCCCCCTCCCTCACCCCACCCGGGGTGGGGGTGCTGGGGATGAATTGTGGTGGGCTCGGTTTTCCAGCAGGGGTTGAGGGCGATGTAAAACTCTTTCCCAGGGGCAGTTGTGGGTTAAGGCGCCGGCTCCCATCCCTGGTGTGTGCTCCGTCCACCCGTCCGTCCGTCTTGCCCGTACGCAAGCCCCCCCACCTTCTGGGTTTATCCCTGCTGCCTCGTGTCAGAGTCTCCGGCTGGGTGAAACGCCAGGGCTGGTGGTGCAGGCTACGGGTCTAGGCTGGCTCCAGCCTCCATATCTGTGTTGGTTCCCGTTCTATGCCTCTCCATGTTGGGTTCCTTTGTTGAAAGAGAAAGCCGGCTGGCTGGCGCAGTCAAGCTGCCCCGAAATTGGTGGGTGTTCCATGGGGCTCATATACCACTGTGATGATCCCTTTGAAAAAGGGTAGAGGGTCGTGCAAAAGTCTCCCACACGGCAGAGTGAAGCTGCCCGAAAAACAAAAACGTCGTAACAGCCCCTGAAATGGGCAATTGCAAGCCTGGTTTGAACCTAAGGCTCCGAAGGCATCGGTCCACACCCCTGGCGGCGGGGGGTGTCTGTCACTTTAAGAGGTGCACCAGCATCATGACGCGGAAGAGGTTGGCCTCCATTTAAACGGCTCCACGCGGAGTGCGGGTCTCTTCCCCCCGCCGCGTTTGTCTAGGGACGGTCATGGCCGAATGTGCGCTCTGCCTCAACGTCTACAGCCGGCTCTTGCCGCACCTTTCGGCGGTTCACAAAGTGGCCAACTCGGATGAGAAGAGGCTGTTGCTTTCGTTAGCTGCTGGGCGTGTGGACTCCCGCAAGACGCCGTGTCCAGTGCCCGGCTGTCGGAGCACGCCGGCCCGGCTAGACAGGCACCTTAAGCGGCACACGGAGCTCTCTGCCTCGGGCCGGAAAGAGGCTATGTGGAAAGCTAAGCGCCGCAAGGTAACCCAAGAACTGCGGTGGTTGCAGGCCACCCACCCGCCGGTTCCCGTTGTGTCGAGGCTAGCGTTGTCGGAGGAGGAGGACGGCGACCCCGGCGACCCACAAGCCGGGCGTCCGTGCGCCGA
The DNA here is from genome assembly GCA_903798205.1 of Danio tinwini. NCBI lineage: Eukaryota > Metazoa > Chordata > Actinopteri > Cypriniformes > Danionidae > Danio > Danio tinwini. The sequence continues at coordinate 9,577,012 of CAIGQZ010001108.1, forward strand.
CCCCCGCTGCATGCTCGCTACGCAGCGCATCCAGTCCTAGCTCTCGGACCCCAGAAAGCAGGTCGAAAGGGTAAGGTCCACCCTGGGCGAATTCACACGGGAGTTTCGCCGGGAAAGGCCGCGGAGGGGAGAAAGGAGAAGGGCAAGGAGAAGGACAAGAACAAGGTCTTCTCCTCCACCGGCACCGTCCCCCGATGCGGAGCCCAGCCGAGGGGCGGCCGTACATCCTACGCCCCCCAGCCCCCTGGAAGTCTACGACCCACAGAAGTATCTGTATCCAGACCACGTTCCAGCCCTCAGTTGAGTATGGGTTCAGAAGGATGGTGGTGGTGGTGTATCCTTGCGGCTGACTTTTGAATTTCATCCCCGTTCCGCAGACCTACTCGTTGGAGAGTTTGAGGGTTTCCAATCGGGCAGCGACCCGACGCCTCGTCTCCGAAACAATGTCGCCTCGAAAGTGACCAGGATCAAGGCCTTCCTTGGCTTCATGGCTAAAGGCAAGTCAGACCCAGAGAGCTTTCTGTTTCTCAACCAGCCAGCGCGGATCCGAGCTTGGGCTGCTCTGCTGGGCCAAACGCGCATGGCTGAGCCCACCAGACAGCACTATTTGAAGAACGTGGCCCAGTTCCTAGATTACCTATCGGAGACCCCGCCCGAGTCCTGCCGTCTCACCAGCACTGCTCTGGTGCTAATTCGCAGGGAGCTCAGAGCTCTCATCCGCGGTATACGCCGGAGCGTGGTCGTGCACGAGGTCAGAACCAAGCAGGGAAAAAAGGGTAGACTGATTTCCAAGGCCAGCCTGGTACGCTGCCACCGCACCGATGGACGAAAAATTTCTGCCCTCCTAGGTGAGTGTTCGGTCAGCCAGTCAGAGTCTCCACCGCCCTCTTGCAGGTGGTGGAATCGCTGACCTAAACACATTTCTATTCTGGGGCACCAACAGCTCTTGGTTCCACCAGCCAAATCAGGTGTACTCGCTCTCTCTCTCCCCCCGCCTCTGACTGGAAGGCAGGGAGAGGGAGAAGGAGTACACCTGATTTGGCTGGTGGAACCAAGAGCTGTTGGTGCCCCAGAATAGAAATGTGTTTGGTTTTTTTTTTTATATGATTTCCGCTTTGGGGCACCAACGGCAAAGGTCTAACTCTCTCTAATTGTAACAGATGGCCTTGAGTCCAAACCCGACACCCAGCAGCAGTAGCGCTTCTATGGATTCCTCACGGCTTACCTGACCTCGATCTCAGGACACCGCTGTGGCGTTTTCCAGAATCTGACCATTCAGGAGGTCAAAGACGCCTCGAGAAGCCCAGATGGGACGGCCTACGTCATCAACGTAAGTGTGACTCTTGGGGTTTTGGGGGCCCACCCGTAGTAGTATTAACTCACTCTGCCTCTGCTTTTTCCCCGTGGTCAGATCACGTCATATAAGACCAAAAGAGCCTTCGGCGCTGCTCAATTGTCTCTCGACAAGGAGGAATACAGCTGGTTTCAGAGGTTCTTGGAACTGCGGGCTGGTCTGCCAGGTGGGCGGCGGGCCAACTATTTTTTCTTTACCTGCAGAGCCAGTCCATGTCGGACCCTCGTTAAATATTTTCAATCGGCGTGGACCAGCATGGGGCTTCCCGGCAAGCCCACTTTTACTGACGTCCGGACAGCCATCGCAACGCACGTGAGTATGTATGCGATGTCCCTGTTGACTGTCAAATGACTGCCAGCGGCTTTGACCCTATGAAGGTTCTGTCTCTCTCTCTGACGCAGGCAAAGAATGCACATTCTTCAGAGGATCGGAGGAAGGTAGCACAGTTCATGTGCCACGACACTACCACCTCTGATAAATTCTACGCGCTTCACCTCAGCCCTCTGCAAGCACTTGAGCGCCGCAGACTCTTCGAGAGGGCCCTGGAGGAGGAGGAGGAGGAGGCGGCGGCGGCGGCGGGGAGCAGAGGAAGCCACCGACAGAAGGGGCACAAGCGGGCAAACAGTCCCGGGTCACCCCTGGTAAGTCAGTCAGCCAAAGCATGGATGTGAACAGCAGGTCACGTGATGATGGCTAACCGGCCTTACTGTTTCTCCCTTGTAGGAGGGAACCAGCAGGAGGACGCTGCCCTGGCAGTCTCAGAAGGACAAAGGCCAGGGAGCATGTCAACCAACAGAGGACTCTGAATCATCCTAAATAAATGATATACAATTTTCTATTATCAATGGCTTCAATCGGGACAAATGATCCCTCTCACGTGTGTTTTAAGTTTAGTTTGGGACGCCAGTGTCCAACTTCAGCTTTAGTTAAATGCTCATCGGGACAGAGGATCCCTTTTGAAGCACAAGCATGTGCTAGGCTGGAAGGGACTGGCCAGGTCTACGCCTGGATTGAACGGCCATCTGGCTCCTCGTCCAACTCTGGGTATTAGCAAGCCTCTTTCTGGACAGCTCTGTCCCTAGAGCTGCATGGGTAAGTCAGAAGATGGCTGCCCGAAATTAGGGCTTGACTTTTTGGAGGCACTGAAAAACGACTACATTTTGCAAAGAAAGCAGTTTTGCTCATTCTTTTTTTCACATCGAAGTTTGTTTATTCTCAATTGTTAATGTTTCCCTCATCAGAACTGCATTGAATTAGCATAACCTGGAGATTTCTTTTACACTCTAATGTCTAATTTTATCATTCATAAAAAATGGTTCATAAAAAGAAATAGATGTGAAAAAAGGCAAAGATGAATGGCAGCAAGAAAACCTACTAGTACAACGTCCTTGTTACGTCAGTAATCCATGTTTTATGAAGGAGGGAATGGAGACGTGTGTCTATCAGAGACAATAATGGGAGTATGCTAGACAAGTGAGAAAACAGGTTAATGAATGTCTATGAGTTGGCAGAGCACGGCTCCGCAGGTGCTGGTGATTAGTCATTATTAAAGTATATAACCAGTCCTAGTAGTAGAGTGCTTTAGAACTAGCAACATAAACCTTTAGTGTGGGGGGTGAAACTCTATGCTCTAGCCTATCCTGAAGGAAAGATAACACAATGCTAATCTGGCAAGTTTGGTTGGGCCAGAGAAGGGAAACTAACAAAACCTGCTCCTCATCATCCCTGACCTTGCACAGTGTCTGTGTGAGTAGACTTACTGGGGGAACTGCGGGGGGCCTAGGTCAAGAAATAAAACAACTGGCAATGGGCATTTTTGTGAGTGGCCAACAGGTCTACCTGTGCTTCCCTGAAGTGCTCCCATATCAGCTGAACCATATCGGAGTGTAATCGCTGCATGAATGACATGCAGCAATTTCAGCTGAAGAAATGTGAGAAATGTGCTCTCCAAGCCTGTGTGAGCTCACTGTGCACCTCCAGGAAGAAGAGGACGGGGGCTTTAAAGGGTCTGGCTCTCTTGTTAGGCCCCATATAGCACCTATCTAGTCGGTCCTCCAGTCCACCGTTGAAGCAACCGGGAAAGCTGATTTGATGTCACACCCTGAAGCTTGGATGGAGTGCACTGTGGAGAAGTGAGGGGTCCGTGAACCTGAAAGCGATGGAGTAGCCCTCATTGTAATCCTCAGGCCTTCCTGAGTGTTAACCGGCTTGCGGTGAACAGCAGAGGTGGTCCTTTTTGCAAGGGTGAGCAGTGAGGGCATGAGCTGTCCGCGAGCACTGCTTCAACGTGCTCGACCCCCAAACATGTGATGCAATACTAGTGACCATCATCCAGGGAGAGGAAGCCACCGCACCCAGAAATACACAATCGGACTGACATCTTTAAAAAAGATGAGCTGCTTGACCGTGTTGCTCTTTTAGGGGAATTTGATTTTTCTGTTAAAACTGCTCTTTCAGGCACCCAACGAAACCCAGGGATGGGAGAATACCCAGCACTGCTGCCCATAAGTGTCTCTCCTAGACACACGTCAAAGTTCCCGACCTGAACTTTGACGTGAATTAGGTTAGGGGAAAAACATTTTGAACACTGGCTGGAAATTTTCTACTTTCCTTAATCTTTTCAATTTTAAAAGCCTATACCACATGTCTTTGGACTTGTGGGGGAAACCGGAGCACCCTGAGGAAACCCACGTGAACACAGGGAGAACATGGAAACTCCACACAGAAATGGCAACTGACCCAGCCGAGGCTCGAACCAGCGACCTTCTTGCTGTGAGGCGAACGTCCTACCCACTAAATATTAATTTTGCTAGCTCATAAATTTTTATTAGCTGACCTGATGAATCTCTCTGTGCTGGTCAGTCAAATGTGTCCTCGCTGCAGCCAGTAGCATGATGACATACTGCATCAGGTCCAATACATAATGGACGTTCATGCGTGAGTAGTTGTGGCTAGAAATGAGAATTATTTATATTTAATTACCAATTACATTGTGTGTTATGAACATCCACACCTACCCAACCCTAAACCAAACGGTCACAGCAGCATGGGTTTTGCATTGTCCACTATGTATTGGACCTGATCCAGTAGCTCGTTGTGCTACAGGCTGCAGCAAGAACATCTTGGGTCAGTCTGCAATCACTTCATAATGCTGTTCAAAATATCTAACAGCCAACACAAGCGTAACCTAAACATTACACATTTCATTTCTTCCTTAATCTTTGTTTACCTGAACAAAAGCTGTTATTGCTTTTTCGATTTTGCTTGTTGATAGCAAATCTTTTGTGATGTAATTCTGAGAGCATCTTGTACTAGCCGGTTGGGTTTCAAATCGTGGTTCTTCCATCAGGAGGCCAATCTCTGTTATGTGATTGTCACAAAGGCTGTGCACATGAATAAACAAATATTAATTAACAAGTTGATTTTGTGCGACATGTCTTCAACTTTAAACTTCAAAATAAAACAAAAAATGAATATGTTCTCTCAGGCCTTTAACATATTTTAGGATGTTTTATTAATTCCCCTTTACACTGTGTTGTATTTTATATTTCTCTGCAATATTTTACTTTGTGTTTATTTAATATTTTGATGTTAGGTATTATTTCAATAAAAGTGGCATGGAGTTGATAAAACTATAACACCATAATTACCATATGGCCTTTGTAAAACAGTTCACATCTAAGGCTGTGCGCAGTCTCAGTACACCTTTGTCAGTTATGTAATTTCCTGTAAGACTGAAAAAACAAGCAAAATAACTGTGTGGTTAACACACCAGTAATGTCAAAATAAAAACAAATAAGCAAATACAATTAGCAGCTTTTTTAAAAACAGCCTGGTCATTTCTTTTATTTCTGATTAAATACTCACTCTAATGTCAGTATTTTGTGAAGGTGAGGGAGGAAAAGATCTAAGCATGCATCTGTAATCTGGCAATGGCTGAGATTGAGATGTGTAAGATCCTCTGTGTAATCCAGGACTAACTGCAGAGACTCACAGGTACGGTAATTAAGTGGAGTGTCACTGAGGTCCAGCTCTTTTCCAAGTGCTTTGGAAAGTGAAGATGCCCATTTCAAAGACATAGCCATAGGGGCATTGGAAATTAATGTCACAAGCTGACAGACAAGGCTTTTGCCCAAGCTGTTGAGAGAGACATTTTTGCAACAGTAAAAATGTAGCCATCCACAGAAATATAGCAATACAAACTATTACCATAATTTATGTAAAGATATTTGATGACTCACCGAAGGTGCACTTTGTGCAAAACAGGGAACAGAGTCTCAAGTGCAGAATCCTCTGCTTGGCAGTCATATAAAATTAATTCTGTCTCAGATGTTGATGTTTCAATGACAGAAGTAATGGCTGCACAATCCACATAACACAGAGTTGGAAGATCCACTTTCTCCTGAGCAAAATCACTGTCGAGGGAAGAACTGAAGGAGAAGTCCAGCTTGTTGTTCAGAGCAGTCAAGAGGGCATGTCCTTGTTTCCCCATGTCCTTAGACAAATGAAGAAAGCTCAACAACAGCTTTCTATCAACCCTAGTCCAATGAAGTATAAACAGCAGGTTTAGCAATGGCTGAAGTGCAAGAGTGAGCATTTTTAAGCAAAGGCTGCTCACAAATAATTTGAGCTTCTTACCTCAGTTCTGAAACTCTGTGCATGAGTTTTACAATGCTGTTAGTCTCATTATTTGGAATGGCAGAGTTCAAAAGGTTGAGCTTAACTCCATCACTATAGTGCAAGGCAAAGCAGAGGGCTTTGCAATCAGCTGAATCCAACTCTTGCATGCAGAGGTTAATCAGGTTAGCTGAAGATTGGACTAATTTCACAATCAGATGACCTGCTCGTTCTTCATAAATCTCTTTCAGTGCAGCCCTGACAATCAGTGGACTTATGCTGTATAATCGAGAAAGAAATTCAATAGAATTACATTTATATAATCAAATACTGTATCTAACTGAAAGAGTCTTGCCTTTTAAAACAGACAGTGTCCAGTACAGGAAGAAGACGTGGAATGTTTAGAACATTAAATCTGTCGTCTGGAAGGTCCAGTGTCACTTTTTTTGGGGCGACCTTAATTAGACAAGATAAAACATCCCAGGACAAACTACAAGGTGACAAATCACCATCAATTTTCTCCAGGAACAGCTGTGTAAGGTTTTCATCTTGAGCATCACACACAACTTCTGCTAACTGTTGCAGCGTGTCTTCATGAAATCTATTGTCACAGAATTATTGTTAATAAAGCACATTTATTTAATTCATATAGTAAATGAACACTTCGAATACACGTTGATAAGAAAAGACCTTTACCATACAACATATATGCCTTTAACATTTAGTAGACTAAAGGTAACTTAACACTTACTTAATGGATAAGGGACTCTGATGAGACAGCAGACAAATGAACATGTGAGGCTCAATTTGACACTCTGAAAGGTTCAAGCTGTGGACTGTCCAGATTCTAAGAAGGGAAGTCAGGCTACTTAATAGCTGACAAAGTTCTCCTTTTTGCAAATTACAGTCCGACAAAACCACAGACAGTTCTTCCACAGTTACAGGGTGTATTTCTTTGTCTGACCTGGCCAGTCTTGTCAACTTTGCAGCTGCAATTTCATTTACTCTGAAAAAAAGAAGAAAAGGAACTTGATTGCTTTAATTTGTGGCTCAAGTAAAACTGGAATTATGCAATGAATCTGCATCACAAAAACAATTACCTCAAGGTTTTAAGCTTTCTCACATTTGAAAAGAGGTAGGCACAACCTTGATAAGAGATCTTTTGAGGGAGAAGATTAAGAGAGATGCAGTTTTTTTCCAGCTGTTCGAAAACACTTCCAACAGCTTTGCAGAGGTGACTTGGCAGCATGCCTATCAAAGATATGCTAAAACCAAGTGATCTCAAAAGCTCAGCAATCTGTTTTGGATTCCACTCACTGTCAGTTGAAAGTACCTCACAAACGGTCTGGAAAAACTGCTCATCACAGCTGTCGAGAGATAATGAGTTGTATTTGAATCAATTAACAATAAGTTAGAATCAACTAACAATTGATTCATCTAGCTTTTGTTCTTCTCATATGAACAACATTCCAAATAATTAGTGTTTCTCTCTATATTTAGTGTATATCTGTGATGAGGGATTCATACAGGAAAATAGTCAGGCTTGCAAAGATTTCAGAATTAGAAACATGCATCCACCTCTTCTAAGATGGACACTCATCATGGTCAAGGCCACTAATAAGCCAATTGTCTACTGATAGCTAAACTTCCTCATCATTCATTTGGACAGAGAAGAACTGGTCCCTTTATTGGATGTGGTTTCTCCTAAGGTATTTTCCAACACAGACACATTGGAAATACATTTTAGTCTACATTTTTGTAAAACTGAAAAAAGTTTTAAAACTGACTGCAGTTTCAAGGTAAAATTAACCTGTATTATGAAGCATGGTTCCACTAAAGAGGTAAAAGCTATGTGAAATCCAGGTAAAACCACATTGTCACGATGCACCTTTCTCTAATGTTTGCTGGTTTGGTTTGAGTCAGTGGTTCACGATCTTTACGACAAGCTTGATTCACAATAATAATGCTTTGCATCTAATTTTTATTAAAGTTTGTTCATCCCTGGGCTGCACGATGCAATGGGTAGCACGTTCGCCTCACAGCAAGAAGATCGCTGGTTCAAGCCTCAACTGGGTCAGTTGGTGTTTCTTTGTGGAGTTTACATGTTTTCCCCATGTTCGTGTGGGTTTCCTCCGGGTGCTCCGGATTCCCCCACAAGTCCAAAGACATGCACTATAAGTGAACTGGGTAGTTCTCCAATAGAGAATGTGCTGAATAAGTTGGCGGTTCATTCCGCTGTGGCGACCCCAGATTAACAAAGGGACTAAGCCGACAAGAAAATGATCATCCCTGTAAAACTGCTTTGACGATTTGCTTTGTATAAAGCACCTTAAAATTAAAGGTGACTAGACTTATCCCTTTAACAACAACAAAGGAAATTCTGTTAAGCATTTAAATTTTCACTTTGCAAATCAACTCACCGAAATTCTGAAATATAGGGTAAACAATTTAGGAAAAACCTAAGTTTTTCTCTTTCACATGATCCACTCATAAGCTCTACAGGTTTTTGAATGGCCTGAAGCTTTAGTAGTTCAGTAAAAGCAGATGTCTTCTCTAGTTTTGATAGGTCCACTGTCCATACAGAAGGAGCAACATTTAGAATAGGCTTCAGGACTAGTAGTACTGTCTGCCATGATGACCGTTCCTTTAGCTGACTAAAGAGATCTAAAAAGAAAATACTCTGCAAGATTTTGCTGTCTCCAGAAAAGGGAAAGTTTGAGTAACTGCATGCTGTAGAAAGCCTTCTCAGTTCCTTTTCTCCACATTCAGATGCAAGAATAAAAAGATCAGCCACAGTCTTCACAACTTTGTGAATATCATTAGATATTCTGAGAGCAGCACTGAACCTGCAATAATTAGAAAAGAATGCTGTTTTAAAATTAGTTTTTGCTGAACCCGTGGACCAAAATGAATACTCATGGATCCTGACATGGATCCACTTCTAATGTTTACTGTCTACTGGTTGGTTATCAACCTTTTTAAACCTTTGTTCCACAGAAGACAGAATTTCATTTCAATTTCTTTTCAAGTTTAGGACAAGTGGAGTTAAAGTAAAATGATGATATAATATATCTCTTTAACAAAAAATATACATATTTTAACAAACTATCCCTTTAAAAATAGTATCACAATATATTAAATAAAATGTATATTTACTGACCTAATTTCTGTAACGTAGGGAATACACTGAAGAAATAGTTTAAGTTCACTTAGCGCATACGTGGCATGATCTAATTCAGCAGGCTTCTTTAAATTTAGAGCTTTCATGATTTGGAGGAGCAGTGACAATGATGAAGTTGAAGGATGTACAACCCATGTGGGTGGTATTGCATAGAAAACAGGTTGCAATAATGAGAGAACATCCAAATTCTTCACATCTTCATAAAGTGTCAGCAAAATTCTACAAAGTTCCTCAAAGTTTTCTCTTGGATTTTTGCTGAAAACTGACAGTAAATTCCTTACACATCGTTGACCTGTTTCCATTTCATGAACAGCTCCTTGAAAATAGAGCTTTGTTTCTACAGCTACTTGAAATTGCTGAGGAAAAATCCTATAAAAATACAGAATACATATTGACATAAGTAAAAAATGCTATGATTTAAATGGTTGAACAAATTAAAATGTGAACAGGTTGTACCTAATGGTTGCAATATTGGGTAAACTCTCAAAAATGGCCATCTGCAATGGTCTTGTAATGAATTTTTCCTTCACGTGCAGAAAAAGATGAACACTGTTTGATCTTTTCTTTTTAAGCACTTCCCCTATCCTTTGAAACACTTTCTGGTTTAGTATTTCATGTATACAAAGGTGCATTTCAAAGCTGAATGAGCTAAACAAGCTATCAAAATCAGAAAACTGTTCTGCTTCAAGAGCCACTCTCCACATCTGTGATTGCAACCTGTTTGTTGACCTAGGAATAAAAAAGTGGAGAAAGAAACTTACACATTATATCATTTTTGTTATTGCCATGTATTCATCAAAAGGAGTAGAAATGTAATCAATTACCTCAGATTTTTTATATTTTTCAATGAGCCTAGAAGTAGTTTCAACCCAGGGTCAGTAATGTTACAATCCATGAGATCCAGATCAATATTCTGATGCCCAGCTTGATTAACCACATAGGATACTACACAGCACTGGTGAGGATCAAGTGTTTGGTCCTCTAAATCAATCTCATACTGAAGCTTTTCCAGGAAAACTAGGCATGCCTCTGAAGACTGATATTCATAAAGGCATCGACACACAAACAGAATGTTGTCAGCTTCCACATACTGCTCATAATCACCCTCTTCATTCTGTTCTTGAGTGTAGAGGAAAGTATCAATAATCTGTTGAAAGTACTTGGCACGTGTGGCCTGTATCTGTTTTACTGGCACCAAACACTTTATAAGGTCAACTAGATTATCAGAGAGAAGTCCGATCAAAAACGGGATTATATATTTGAGGTATTTCCCATCTTCATGGCTGTGGCATTGATCCAACACATTGGTGATATAGTCAGGATTTAAAATGAGAAAGAGAGCTGCCCAAAACTCTTGCATTGTATTATGCAAAAAAGCAAACACGTTGCAAGAGGTTGTGGATGTTTTCCTAAATTGCCTCGTCAAAAATGCATTTTGCACAAATTTGTCTTCATAATCCAAATTGGACAGATTCACGGTCCTTGCTAGCATTGCTTGATAAGAGGCTTGTGCTAAGTTCATGATATCCCTCTTATTGTCTGCAATGTACTTATCTAAGTACTCCACATTTTGGTTCCCATGCTGTTTCATGCAAAAGCGAAAAATGCGGACATACATCTCAGTAACTGTAAATGGCTTACTCCTTTCTTTAGTAGGAATTGCGGAAATGCAGGCAGTTACTATGAATGCATACAGGGGTACAGAACATAAACTGAATAGTTCTGGGTTTTCCAAAGCACCAATGTCATCTGTTGTTCCCAACATCCATTTAAAGTATTCACCAATGGATTTGTGATTAAAGCCCTGAACCTCCACTCGGTAACACTGCCAGTCTGACAGGTAACCTGTATCTTCTGCTTCTGGCCTGCAAGTGGTCAAGACCTTCGCATCCTTTAGAAGTTTTTTGTCCATAAGCTGCTTAATAACAGAGTTTTTAGTCACATCCATGACACCGTCGAAAATTAGAACAACATTCTCTGAATTTCTCTGAATATTTTCCAGCACATGATCTGCTTCTTCGTGTGGAGATAAGTACTTCTCAAAAAGAAGATCCTTCAACGTCTGTGGATATGAAGTCTGAGAGAAAACTCTCATCAGTGGCTCATTAAAATAAAACATATAACTCTCTGGACTTTTCTCTTCAGTCCAGAGTCTGAGAATCTCTAGAGCAACTGTTGTCTTGCCCACTCCAGGTTTCCCCACAAGCAGGATATTTTTTTCTTCATTCATTAATAAGTCTTTGGGAGACAATATTTTCTTGTCTGTTGGAATGTATGTCTTCAGTTTCTTTGAGCGAGATTTCTTGGATCCCTTGTTCTTTTTTTGTTTTGAAACTGTACCATAATCGGTGTCCATAACTAGCGGTATGTACATGAATGGCTTAGTTTTTTGTTCTTGTTTTAAGAAATTCATACTTTGGTTCCATTTTTCATCCTGTATTTGTCTTGCTTTCCATCTCAAAAGGTGCTGGTATTTGGTACAAGGATCTGAGTCTGAAAAATAATATATTTTTAATAAAAAGTTTTACAACAATTGCGCCGTGAAACATGGTCTAAATATCTTTGATGAAATGTTAAATTATTTAATTAAAGTATGTTTTTAGCCAGGTAAATTTGCAGTTAGCTTGCGTTTCTGGGCTCAAGAAGACAGGTTGATTTTGACTGGGTTTTATTACCATGGTAACTTATGCTACATTGCTAACCTGCTCCGGACCAGGATTTATTCTGGGTTAGAAATCATGAACCTAAACTGGACCCATCATTTTTGAGTAAAGTCATGTATATCTTTTTTCAAGTTTCTGTGTGTCTATATATATATATATATAACCCTAAATCAGAAAAAGTTAGTACAGTATGGAAAACGCAAAAAAAAAAAAAAAGTGATTTCTAAATTTACTTTGACTTGTATTTCATTGCAGACAATACAACAAACATTATTTAATGTGTTATTCCAATTTTGGTTCTTGCAACACATTTAAAAAATTTGAGACAGGAGCAATTTAGGGCAAGTAATCAGGTAAATTGGTTAAATAATTAGGCGATTTGAAACAGGTCATGTTAACAGGTGATTGTAATTATGATTTGGTACAAAAACAGCATCCAAGAAAGGTCTAGTCCTTTAGGAGCAAAGATGGGCAGAGGATCGCCACACTGTAAAAATTTAAAAGTTGAGTTAACTTTAAAATTTAAAGCAACTGGCTACAAAGAAATTTTGAGTTTATTAAGCTTCAGTGGTTGAAGTTGTGCCAAATAATTTGTTTAAGTTGACCGAAAAGGCTGGTTTAAGTCAAGTATACTTTACGCAATAATTTGGCACAACTTTAAACACTGAAGCTTAATAAACTCAAAAAAATTTTGCAGCCGGTTGCTTTAGAATTTTAAGTTAACTCAACTTTTTATTTTTTGAAGATATGGAGAAATCAAAATTTAAAGTCTCCTCAACATAATATTTTACTTTCATTGAACAAACAGTTCCAAACATGCAGTTGAATCATTTTTAAAAGTAAATTCAACTCTGAGCTCAAAAATATGTCCACCTAACTTACAATTTTAAACAGTTAACAATTTGTAAGTTGGATTTTTTACAGCGCAGTTTTCCAACAAATACATGAGAAAATTATAGAAATACACATTACAAAGACCTTTGCTGCAAAGCAAGAGATTACAGATATAGACTGGCCCGCCTGCAGTCCCGACCTGTCTCCAATAGAGAGGCGCATTTTAAAGAGCAAAATCAGGCTGTCTCATCTTGAACCTAGTAATGCTACTTTGTCTTCCCCAACTGTCATCATATGGCTCTAATTAAATGTAAGATTTGAATGACTAATTTAAAACATCTGACACAATTTTCAATAGTAATAATTATCACAATTAAATAAAATTTCAGAATAGATGTGCTTGGTACCTGTTTTGCTTGCAGTGTGAGACTGTGGTTCATCCCGAAAGGAGAAGCAACTAATCCAGTGATGCAAATCTCCACATCCTAAACCAGGTCTTGGAAATACTTGAAATCTTTTTTTGTCGAGAATTTTTAAAAATGCATAGCATGCCTCCTCTCCCATAGAAATAACCATGTCCACAATAATTCTGATCTTGTCCTGATTTTCTTCTGAAGATTTAACTGAATTAAGTTCATGGTTCATGAAAAGCTTGCACTTGTTTAGGGCTTCAATTATATGATCACAATTTAAATGACCTGTAATTAGCAAAGTGCGGCCATTTTGGAGGAATTCCTGCGCAGATTGCTGGGCACTTGCCATGCTGAAGATTCTGTTCTGGTTTAAACAAATGTTAACATTAATTGTGAGGGAGAGAAAAAAAGTGAGAAACAGAGATGCTATTTCATTCATCACTGTTTCAAGTTGAACATCTTTTAAAGTCTACTTTTCAAGCTGTTTGGACAGACATATGTGTAGGTTTAGTGTATAGACCGTCATATTGGGGTGATATAAACACACTCAGTCCTTTTTTTTTCAATTTAACAACATAAAAATGGTGGACCAATTGGAGCTGTTTTGAGATCGACAGCAACTTGACATAGGAGTGCGGTCCCCCCGCCCACCAATATTGATTGACAGGTGGCCATTACCATATCCTCAGTATGTTGTTTCACGTCCAACATTTTCAGCGTGTGAGTCAAAGCGACGTCACCAAAGAAACACCCTTGCTCTATTTTTAGATGTAAGGCTCATTGGGCTCAACATTCACCACACGGTGCATCCCCTGTGTGATGCCCTTCAGTCAAAGTTAATTCAGTGTGCTTGGTTATTAGTCTCGGTGTAGGCTACAAGCTCGGAGCTTTAAACTAGCACACAGTTGGCTGTAAAACTATACAAAGACACAAATGATTTTGTACTCTCTGCTTGGTCTGTGTCGTACATGTACAGCTGAATGCTGGTACTCTCACTCATGTTGCTTCTCTCTGTCTGCCTGTCTATTGCAATACTCAAAACGGGGAAGCTCTAGGCTCCGCCCCCTTGTTAAGTTAGGCGGGAATTCGAAACAAATTTTCATGTGAAGCAACACGCCCCTAAAACAGCAAACTGTGTACACACAACCCAAAATAACACTTTTTAACACATTATAATAAAAAAATCTGAATTGTGTTTTGAACTGAAACTAAACTGGCACACTCAGAAGAACCATAATATTAATATTACCTCTTAAAAAAGGGGTAAAATAGGTGCCCTTTAATACTGTGCCTGACAGGAGTATATACAAAAATGCTTTTAAATATACACTCACTGGCACTTTTTATTAGGTACACCTGTTCAACTGCTTGTTAATGCAAATTTCTAATCAGCCAATCACATGGCAGCAACTCATCTGCTGCAGTTTAAACCGAGCATCAGAATGGGCAAGAAAGGTGATCAGAGGAGAATGGCCAGACTGGTTCAACCTGATAGAAAGGCAACAGTAACTCAAATAACCACTTGTTACAACCGAGATATACAGAAGAGCATATCTGAACGTCCAACCTTGAGGCGGATGGGCTACAGCAGCAGAAGACTACACAGGGTGCCACATCTGTCAGCTAAGAACAGGAAACAATTCGCACAGGCTCACCAAAATTGGACAATAGAAGATTGGAAAAACGTTTCCTGGTCTGATGAGTCTCGATTTCTGCTGCGACATTCAGATGGTAGGGTCAGAATTTGCGTCAACAACCTGAAACCTTGGATCCATCCTGCCTTGTATCTGCGGTTCAGGCTGGTGGTGGTGTAATGGTGTGGGGGATATTTTCTTGGCACACTTTGGGCCCGTTAAAACCAACTGAGCATTCTGTTAACGCCACAGCCTACCTGAGTATTGTTGCTAACCATGTGCATCCCTTTTTGACGACAGTGTACCCATCTTCTGATGCCTACATCTAGCAGGATAACGCATGTCATAAAGCGTGAATCATCTCAGTCTGGTTTCTTGAACATGACAATGAGTTCACTGTACTCAAATGGCCTCCACAGTCACCAGAGCTCAACCCAACAGAGCATCTTTGGGATGTGGTACAACAGGATGGATGTGTAGCCAACAAATCTGCAGCAACTGATGCCATCATGTCAATATGGACCAAAATCTCTGAGGAATATTTTAGTACCTTGTTGAATCTATAAGGATTAAGGCAGTTCTGAAGGCAAAAGGGGTCCGACCTGGTACTAGTAAGGTGTACCTAATAAAGTGGCCAGTGAGTGTATCTGTATAGGCTTATGTACAATTAGCATGAAGCCCAAAACAAGGCTAAGAGAAAAGATATAACAGATAAAACAAATATAGAAGAACAAACAAAAACACGCTAAATCAAGTGAAAACTACACAAATAAATAAATAAATAAACTCAAATAAATTCTCCTAAATAAACCAATAAAAAAGTATACAGTTGGAAATCGAAATTTAGGCTATTGTTTCTAATTTGTTTGCATTTGTATCTTCTCTCCTGAATGCAGCCAACTAGCCGCATCTCTTATTAATGTTATCAATATGGCAATAATCATGTTTTACATTTCTAAAAACATATGAAATTAATAGACTGGTTGTAATCGACTCCAAAAGCCATCATAAACCATTATAATAAAAAATACTTAAATTTGCCCTCTCATTTAAATTTCACTGAAGTAATCTACCCAATTTCACCCCCACTTGTAAAACAGTGAGTGTTATTTTGAGTAATTGTAGATTTAAACCAGGAGTGAGCTATTATTTTCCCCAACGGGCCACATTAGACACTAGGGCAGTTTTAGAGGGAGTGAGAGAAATCTAGCCTGAAAACTCTTCAGTGAGAGAAATATAACCAGTGTTGAGCTTGAACAAGTGCACTAAAGTAAAGTTGAATATCTGAGATGGATATGCCACTACAGCACACAAATGACCATCAGAGAGGATCTGTATCTGGATGTGTTAAGGGAGAGAAGCTGATTCTCGAGGTGTCTGAAATAAAGGAGCGCAAAAGCAAGAGCCTTTATTCTTTGTCCGTTTACCATGGTTGAATAAATGAATGATGAATGAATGAATGAATGACTAAATGTATACTAGAATCTCATAGAACGCATTTTTTTGGAGGGAATGTGGAGACAACATTAAAATAATAATATTTGTATTGCTCATTTATGAATAGAAATGTTTTTTTAAGATAAACTTTTTTTTCTCATTCAAAAAATAACGAAAAAACTACTATTTCACATCCATCTCCCACGCACTGATCTGCTTAGACAACACTGGAATACATCACATCCGGTCGATAGGTCGTACGCGGTCTATAGTCGCAGCAGGAGTTCAAATATTTTAACGGATCCACAGCTCACATCGGATCCGAATTTTCCGCATAGGAAGATGATCGGAAGTCCACGCAGCTCCCGGACTACTCTCCATTGGAGTGGACTTCCGGTCTGTCGCTTGTCGTGTGCAGTGGAAAAGGGTTGTTGCTAGAACAGATACATAGATAGATACATCTATGGATATATCTATGGAACAAATAAGTTTGCGGCCGGAAGTTAAAGAGAATTATTTATGTTATTTATTAAATTTCCCGTTTATTGTATTTTATTATCGTCCACCCCCCACCCCAACCCTAAACCCAACCGTCACAGTAACCTAAAAACAGTAGTTGTACCAAGTATTATTTATGTTATCTATTAAATTACCCAATAAATTGTATTCTTTAACGCCTACCCCCCAACCCTAAACCCAACCGTCACAGTACTGTAAAATATCAATTATTGTTATAGAGTGTCATAAAAAATGCTGCTATATTAATGTGCATATCGCACTTCCGGCCGGCCGCATATCCAATCTAGACTTTACCGTGGAAAGGCGGCTTATATTTCATTTAACAAAGTTGAACACGCGAAATGGGAACGGCCCTTTTTGTTTACTTGCTAAAGCCTATCAGCCCTGCGCATTACACGGCCCCGTTAACGGTTAATTTTCTATTAATACTTTACGCGGGCCGATCAAAGATGTCTATGGAGCTGTATGATGCCAGGGGTGCGTAATGTTAAATGTCCAAATCTTATCTAAACAAACCCAAGTAGTCCGATTCCTTTTTTCAATCTCTTTGCTTTCGGCATTTCATCTTTTAATTATTTATAAACACGAAAAAACCAAAACAAAAACCAGTTCAAATGTGACAAAGTGATCAACCGACCTTTTTCAGCGCATCATATCCAGGAGGTTGGCCATGTCAGCCGCCCATACACAATAACTCTCTCGCGCTCTCTCTCTCTCTTTCTCTCCTGAAGAACTTTTTTATGGCATTATCCAACAATGTGGGATGCTTTTCTTCACCTATCTTGACACGGACCACGGTCATGTTTACGTCCAAGTTCCAGGAAGTGCGTGGATATATGCCTATGTATAGCGAGATGTGAAAACGAAACTCATCAACATTGACGATAAACTGAATCACTGACTGATTTAGTCTACCGTTTGACCTTTTCAAAGTTCGTTTTTTTTTTTGCAAAACAAATGCAATTAATGTTAATGTAATTAATATCCTTTAAAATGAGGTCATTAAAGGTGGCCTGTCATTGCTGAGACTGTCATAGTAGTGCTCTTACAAAGTCTGCTGGACAATCCAGGACTGCAAACTAATGGAGAACTGAGAGAGAGAAATAAAATGTATCAGGAACTGAAACAATGTTTTTGATTACTCAGCGACTTTACCATGATAAAAGCTTGTTAATATAATGCTTTTGTGTGTGAATATAACTGTGATAATCAATGGTGTTATTTTAGTTTTGCCTTGTTAATCTCCATTTTTTACTTTATTCTTGAAATATGTAATTGTTGCTTCTGTTTCTTGTCAAAACAACACTCTAATAGGTTCTGTAATCTTTACGACGCTTTTATTGTTCACTTTATCACACAGAGGCATTAACAAGAAAAGTGGCAAACAATGCAAAAATAAAACAAGCATTTTAATACGAAATAACTGCTTTGTCCAAAAATACTAGTGCTGGGGAAAATTAATCACATCCAAAATAAGATTCTGTTTTGACAATTTAAGTGTGTGTCCTGTATATATTTATTATACACACAGATGTGCATATAATTGAGGAAATGTATATATTTAGATATAATATATATACATATGATACAAATCATATATAAATTTAAATATCTACATAACAAAATTTATTTTGTATTTTGTTTGTGTGTATCACATTTGTGTGTGTGTGTGTGTGTGTTATATTTATTATGCATTTGTCAAATCAAACTTTTAATTTGATATGATTCATCTTTGCCAAGCACTAAAAAACACTTTTTTTAGACAGAATATTTTCAGTACAAGTGCATTTATATCTACAAGATATATCATGAACTAGGAACTTGCACATGAACGTAATTCTTGAAACAACAAAAAACACACAAAATAGAAAGGTTGCCGTTTGTTGAACATTAAAAGCCTGAAATGACTAGAAACCTTAGATGTATTTCAAGGGTTGTTCAACCAGTCATTTAGCGGCTGAAGCAATCTACCAAGTGTTTGGAGTTCCACGGTCCAGCATTGTTGGCCAAGAATTGCATGTTGACTTGAGTCTTGGTTTCCTGATACAACTGGGCAGCCATCTAGACGAAATGTAAAGCACATCAGCAGTTATAAACAGTAGATTACAGCACATTCAAATACATTCTAACTCAGTTAATGATCGCAAATATTTAATAATATTTATTTGTGGTTTTTGTAAAAAATTTGTACACATACTTTTGCACTGCGATACGTGGTGAATGACAGAAGCTCATAGTGGCCTGCCAGTCCCGCAACTTTTCTGAAGCAGAAGTACAACGCTCTTTTACAGAGTCTGCTGGACGACCCAGGACCGCTTACAAATGGAGAACTGTAAGAGAGAGAAATAAAAGGGATTTAATGAACCCGAAGGGTCTAATTGTAGAGGGCCACTGTTCTCCAGAACTACAATGCTAAATTTTCTAGTCCCAATCTCAAATGATATACTTGAAATATGCCATTCGAGCAGTCAATCGATTACAATTTTTAAAAACATTAACAACACAAAGTGGGCTATTAAATTTGGCTGAGAAATTACACAAAGAAATTGTCGAATGTTTTTATTATCAAATCTGAAAAGCATCACAGAAGTTTAAAAAAATAGCTATATATTTGATTCAACTTAGAATTTATTACAAATTATTTAGGCTACAATGGTCAAGATAGAATTTTCAAAATAAATTTCACCCCAATACTTTGCTGCAGGGATTTAAGACTAGGGCTGCACGATTCTGGCTAAAATGAGAATCACATTATTTTTTTGCTTAAAATCAAAATTTCTCACGGGTCTGTATATGTAAAATAAAGGTTAATATGAGTAGGCTATTATTATTGTTATTCTCAAACATATGGTAAAACAACACTAATAATATTAGGATATGTGTGGGTGTACGGTTGGTTAAAATGCCAATTTTTTGTATAGACTAGGAACGGTGGACTTAAATAGACTTTAAATTTGTACTGTTTGTTAATCCACAGTAAAGTGAAGCATCAGAATACGACCATTCATAATTCCAATGTTGAATTATTATGTTTGAGACATATGTTTGAAACGTATGTTGTATGAAACATTTGTGATTTTTGATTCCCTCTTGCATTATATTCAACATTATATACAGTTGAAGTCAGAATTATTATCCCCCCTTTGAAATTTTTTTTCTTTTTTAAATATTTCCCAAATGATGTTTACCAGATCATGGAAATTTTCACAGTATGTCTGATAATATTATTTCTTCTGGAGTAAGTCTTATTTGTTTTATTTTGGCAAGAATAAAAGCAGTTTTAACTTTTTTTAAGAACCATTTTAATGTCAAAATTATTAGCCCCTTTAAGCTATTTTTTGCGATTGTCTACAGAACAAACCATCATTATACAATAACTTGCCTAATTACCCTAACCTGCCTAGTTAACCTAATTAACCTAGTAAAGCCTTTAAATGTCACTTTAAGCTGTATAGAGTGTCTTTAAAAATATCTAGTCAAATATTATTTACCGTCATCATGGCAAAGATAAAATAAATCTGTTATTAGAAATGAGTTATTAAAACTATTGTGTTTAGAAATGTGTTGAAAAAAAAATCTTCTCTCCGTTAATCAGAAATTGTGGAAAATAATAAACAGGGGGGTTAATAATTTTGACTTCAACTGTAGGCTAGAGTAGCTATACAGACCCAGTAAACATTTATTCTCATGCACAACACAAAAAACATAAATGCACAAAAAACACATCAAATGCTTGTCATAGTCATAATTCTAAAATGCGATGTGATCATTTAAATGATGTGCTTCACTGTGATGTGCTAAATGTATGTCGGTTTCACTGTTACTGTCTAGTGCACTTATGTCATGGCTGCCGTCACTTTGAGGGAAAAAAAGCACATGCAAATCATTCCTGCGATAGAAATGACATTTTTGGGTGAATTATGCCTTATAAATATAGTTTATAACACTTTTAACACCATTTGGAGGTGGTCACTTTGCTGAGCAATGAATATAAAACAAAGTGAAGACTTGTGCGTCTGCCTTTACGCTTCTCTCCTGACCTTAAAAATATAATTGGCTAAATCATAGAAAAGCAGAATTAAGATTGTGTGTAGGGTGGAATCGAGATTGTGATCTTTTTTCGATTAATTGTGCAGCCCTATTTAAGACCTTTGCTAATGAGTCCCAACCAACAAATCAATGAGAATGTTAAAATCCATTCAACATAAGCCCTAAATAAAGAAACTCATCTGTCAACATTAAAATTAGCTGATTTCCGCAAACAATTAACTCTTTGTTAGCCTATTCTATACAGTCTTTCAGTATTCTCAGCACATTATTGTTTATTACAAATAATAGTACCTAGGTACTATTAACTTTAATCTGGTGGTTATCAACCATTGTAAATGTAACTGCTTCCACCACAGGTCAATGCACATATCTATTGTTTTATCTGTTTTAACAATTAGACCAGCCAATTTGCAAAACTCTCAACAATAGGTCTGTGTTCTGTGTGATCAGTGATGGTTTCAATGGTTTGCCACAGGGTCAGAGTGTTTTTGCTATTACTGACATGTTTGTTGATTTTTTTTCTTCATGCTATTAGACCAGTGTTAATTTCATTGACGATGAACACGCACGCACACGCACATTTGAAAAGTGACTGGTCCACAGTAGACACGGGATGTGATTACATCCTATTGCATGGGGCGTCTGTCAGATTAAACTATAATGAAATGGCAATAGCTAGGAGAAAAATAAGATTCACGCTTGATGTAGTAAACCGAATGGGGGAGGAAATAGCTGATAAAAACAATAAATCTAAAGCGACATCAGCATACCATTACTTTACTTATTTAATCAGTGCTATAGCTGAGCTCCATGTACTGTAAAAACAACTACAACAGTAAAGCCTGCCATAGATTGACAGTGCAAAGTAAACAAACTATTTTAAATGTTATTTTATAAATGTTATTGCATGAAACTGTTCAACAGACTGATCAAAAAGACTAGTAGTTTACCACCTTAAAATAAAGGGCTTGCTAAATAATTGCACAATCCTGCATTTACAGTAGTCTGATTTTCTTATATGTGTATTGATTGCCGACGCATACAGTGCATCCAAAAAGTATTTATAGCTCTACACTTTTCCCACATTTTTTTATGTTACAGCCTTATTCCAAAATGGATTAAATTCTTTTATTTCCTCAAAATTCTACACACAATACTCCATAATGACAATGTGAAAAAAAGAGTTTTGTACATAAGTATTCACAGCCTTGGCCGTGAAAATCTAAATTGAGCTCAGGTACATTCTGTTTCCACTGATCATTCTTCAGATGTTTTACCAGCTTAATTGGAGTTCACCTTTGGTGAATGCAGTTGATTGGACATGATTGGAAAGGCATACACCTGTCTATATAAGGTCCCAGGGTTGACAGTGCATGTCAAAGCACAAACCAAGCATGAGGACAAAGGAATTGTCTGTAGACATCCGAGACAGGATGGTCTCGAGGCACAATGCTGGGGAAGGTTACAGAAAAATTCCTGCTGCTCTGAACATTCCAATTAGCACAGTGGCCTCCATCATCCATAAGTGCAAGATGTTTGGAACAACCAGGATTCTTCAAAGAGCTGGCCGACCATCTAAGCTGAGTAATCCGAGGGGTTGGTGAGGTAGTCAGGGAGGTGATCAATAACCCGATGGTCACTCTGTCTGAGACAATGACCCAAAGCACACCGCCAAAATGTCAATAAAGTGGCTTCACAACAACTCGGTGAATGTCCTTGAGTGGCCCAGTCAGAGTCTAGACCTAAACCCTATTGACCATCTCTGGAGAGATCTGAAAATGGCTGTACACTGTCGCTTCTCGTCCAACTTGATAGAGCTTGAGAGGTACTGCAAAGTGGAATGGGCAAAAATTCCCAAAGACAGGTGTGCCAAATTTGTGGTATCATATTCAAAAAAGATTTGAGGCTGTAATTGATGTCAAAGGTGCATCAACAAAGTAGTGAGTAAAGGTTGTGAATACTTCTGTACATGTGATTTTTCAGGTTAATAAATTTGCAACAGTTAAAAAAAATATATTTTTTCACATTGTCATTATGAGGTATTGTGAGTAGAATTTTGAGAAAATAAATTAATTAAATCCATTTTGGAATAAGGCTGTAACATAAAAATGTGGAAAAAGTGAAGCGCTCTGAATACTTTCCGGATGCACTGTAATTTTACATATTAATTATGATATAAATAAACAATGCATATCTAATTTGTGGTGTTCAATGGAAAAGCTATATTCCATATTTTAATTAGACAGTTTTATTTCATTTTAAGTTAGAATATTAATAAATAAATGTATACAATATTTAATTAAATTACACTTAAATTAAACCAAATATATTTTTAGCCAACAAAATCTAGAGTAGATTTAATCAATTAAATTCTTATGAAATTTAGTCGACTAAATCTAGACTAAAACGATTTAGAAGACTAAAATATGACTAAAACTAAAATGGAATTTTAGTCAAAAGACTAAGACTAAAACAATCAAAATCTGCTGTCAAAATTAACACCGCATAAGACATGCTTAATTTTAGATTTTTAGCAGTCCATGAATTTCTGCTGTCATTCATGGTTTTTGGTTAGTGTGTCAATGCTTTCCCCTTGCTGGAAAATTTACATGTGGGTACAACTTTGAGTTTGTGGTTAAAACAAAGACTATAAAATACACAAGACATGTCACTCGTATAGTTTTGAATGGAGAAAAGTGTAGCGGTCAATATGGCAAATGAAGCCCCGCCTTCTAGTACAGGACTGTACTGTATAACCACTAAGGCTTTGATAAAAGACAGTTCAAAAAACACTGACTTGTTGATGGCATAGCCAGTGGTGCTGTCCAGTATCTCAATACTGGAGTCTCCCAAGCACCAGTTGACACTGAGGTCTTTGCAGTACTCATTGTCCTCTCCAGGCCCCACGTTCTCTCCACTCAAGAAGAAGATGCTGGTTTGTTTGAATGGAGGAGGCAGTGCATCTGTCCAGCCTGTGCCCAGACGCTTGTTGATGATTTCAGACACTTTCTCTGAGCAGTGCCTAGAATCACCTTGGCAACAAGCAGAGAAAAGGTTAATGAGTAAAGCCATTCTTCTAGCGGTGAATGACTTGCACAGCTTCAATCAAGATCCAATTAAGATACTAGGAACCATTTGGAGGGCTCTGTCACTTGTTAATGTGCATAGCTTACCAAGCACAAAGCTGGTAATGTAGACTGGGTTAATGAAATGACTCAGTAGCGCTCCCTGGAGGCCAGTAACAGTCCAGCGAGTCAGTTTGGCGCTGTCAGACATGCAACATGTGCGAGCACCCCACACACTTGGAAGCAGGAAGGCAGCAGGGATGAGAGATCCTTTAGCATGGCACTGCAGCTTCAGAGCGGAGTAAGCACTGTTTTGAGACCTGTGTGAGATTACAGATTTTTCACTCATTTTATGGAGTTAATCTAGGGCTAGTTAATCTCATATATACTTGCAAAATTAAAGAAAGCAAAAAAAATAAATACAGTTGAAGTCAGAATTATTAGCCCTCGAATTATTATCCCCCTGAATTATTATCTCCCCTGATTTATTAGCCCCCCTGTTTGTTTTTCCCCCAATTTCTGTGTAATGAAGAGAAGATTTTTAACACATTTCTAAACATAATAGTTTTAATAACTCATTTCTAATAACGGATTTATTTTATCACTGCCATGATGACAGTAAATAATATTTTACTAAATATTTTTCAAGACACTTATACAGCTCTATACAGCTTAAAGTGACATTTAATGGCTTAACTAGGTTAATTAGGTTAGCTAGGCAGGTTAGAGTAATTAGGCAAGTTATTGTATTACGATGGTTTGTTCTGTAGACTCGGGAAAAAAATTGTTTAAAGAGGCTAATAAGATTGACCTTAAAATAGTTTTTAAACATTTTAAAACAGCTTTTATTCTAGCCGAAATAAAACAAATAAGACTTTCTCTAGAAGGAAAAATATTATCAGACATACTGTGAAAATTTCTTTGTTAAACATCATTTAGGAAATATTTTAAAAAGAAAAAAATAATTAAATGGAGGTCTAATAATTCTGACTTCAACTGTAAATGCAAATCTCTAAAAATCGCAAAGCGGAAACTTACTTTTGACAAATAATTTCAATTAATATAGAAATATAGTTTTTTTATTTTGCAAATATTTTAGTATTTTAGTTTTTATTTCGTAATTTCCCCCTTTGCAGTTTTTAATTTTTATTAGAAAATTAATTAATATTTCTCAAAACGTAATTTTCGCTTTGCGATTTTTGGAGATTTGCATTTATTTTATGCTCAATACTTTATTTAATGTTTGCAAAACGTTCTTTTATCTTGCAAGTATATATCGCCCCAGATTGACTCCATAGATTTGTCAATGTCAATTGATATAAAGAAAAATATCAGGGTTTCTGCAGGTTTCACCAAGTTAATTTTAAGACTTTTTAAGACAATTATAAATAAATTTTTAGACTCATAAAGACATTTTTCAAATGGCACAGATGGAGAAGATTTTTATTTGCCCCATCCAATTTTCTTTTACAATTTAATACATTTAATAATACAATCATAATTTAATAATAACATTCAATAATAATATTTTAGATATGTCTTATCAAAATATTTTAATATTTTGTAAAAACAAGCAAGATCTACTTGTATTCATACGCTTTTTTTCCAACATAAATTTTATTGAAAAAATAATAAAAACAAAATTTTGAAAGAACATTTGTTTTGAAAAGTTTTAAAAACTTTTATAAACTAAATCTATGCACAACAATCTGTCCCGGTCAATGAGCACTTTTAAACAAATGTTATTTAAAAAAAAATTATTAAACCATTATGGAAAATAGAGTTAAAAATGACCTTTTTAAATAAAAAGTTATTGAGATGAATTGTTGATTTTATGGGTGTTGGCCAGATTGGGTAGCAATACATGAATAAAGCAAAATTAAGACCTGTTTAAAAATGATTTAAGACCTACAATTTAAGACTTTTAAAGACCCCACGGATGCCCTGTATATACATTAGACAGAATTGATGTAATGAGTCAAACAGGGTTGTCAAACTCTGAAAAAAAACAATAGCCCTGCAGAATTGAGTTCTAATAGGGTTACAGAAAGCAAGAAAATAGTCGCATTTTGTGCAATCATTTGGCATATTACTGACAAACAGCTGAACCACTTTTCATTACACAAATTATCAACTATTACTATGATTTCACATTTTCTTCATGAAAAAAAAATGTGTTTAAGTTTTTCTTGTTTTAATTACAAACAAATGATTGTCACACTTTTTCCAGTTATGGGTTGCAGCTGAAAGGGCATCCGCTGAGTAAAAACATATGCTGGATAAATTGGCATTTCATTCCGCTGTGGCAACAACTGATTAAAAAGGTACTAAGCCGAAAAGAAAATAAATGAATGAATGAATGAATGATTGTCACACTTTGAAATGCTAATTAGCGGTAGATTTAACCTGTTGGGAATCTCTATTGATCCGGAAGACCTTGATTAGTTGGTTGTGTATTTCTTTTAGCTTGAAGCTGAGTCTGAGTTTGACATTCATGCAGTATATGTATTATTTTAAAATGATACTAACAGAACTATGCACTGAGCTGCTCCTTTTGGGGTTTTGTTGGTGTACAGATGAAGGTAAATATGTGGCTTGAGCTGAAGCAGTCGTTCGGATGGAACACTTTCCAAAACTGAGTGCTGCTTCATGTCTGGATCAGCACTGTAGAAGAGCAGGAGCTGCTTGTACAAGTACCTGTAACACCATACAGGACAACAGACACATTTTTCTTATTTCAATTAAAGCAGTCAGAAGAGAGATTATAATGTAGAAAGATATTTTACCAAAACTGTAATAGGGATTAAGACATGCTCTCAATTACTTTAGTAATAAAGACTTGCAATTCTTAATACTGGAGACTAAAAGTGCAATTTATTCATAATTTACTCACCTTCAAGTGGTTCCAAATCTTTATAAGTTTCTTTTTTATTTTAAAAACAATACAATATATTTTGAAAAAAGCTGAAAACTAGTAACTATCGACAATTATATGAGGGAAAGAATACTATGGAAATCAATGGTTTCCACTTTCCAACATTCTTTGAAATATCTTCTTTTCTGTATTAAAACTCAAACATTTTTGGAACAAGTGAAATGAGAGCAAATAATGACAATTTTCATTTATAGAAATAAATACAATTGAAATGTTTGTGAGAACATTGTATGCATAACAGATGTTTATCGTATATGCTCATCTTTCTATACTGCTCAAAATCATTGCACCTTTTGAGGGCTCTGCGGGCAATGACAATAGCGTGGCAGTCATGGACAACAGATCCTGTGTAAGAAAGCCATCCACTGCAGCAACTCTGGCCTGATCCCAGAGCTACCACTTCATAATTCTCACAGCGCTGGCCACCCGTGTCCTGCACCTCTGAAACACACATCAAATACATATATTTAACTACCTAAAATAAACTCAAATAAAGTGTAGATATAAAATAAATATTTAAACTCACACAGAAATGACTAACATAATGGTTTTAAATGTCCAGAAAAAATCATCAGAACATAAAATTAATATTAAAATTGGCTTGTAATAATCTTGGTAGAATCAGTAAAAATGAACCAAAAATGTCTAACTATTTAGTCATGTTTATTTAGAAGTATTTGAAAAAAAGAGGTATGCATTAAGTTTTATTATTTATTAATTAGTTTTTTTTTTCTATTTTTTACTTTAGTGAGTTAGCTGTTTTTGTCAGATTTCTTTTTATATAATTTGTTATAACTTAATTTTAATGTAGTTACTTTAAAATGAAACAATAAATGTTACTTTGACAAATAGTTAAATTTTTTTTTTTTAAATAGAACTTTTGACAAGAATGCATTAAATGGTCATCAGTTTCTAAAATCCTTAAAAACCTTTTAATATTTAGATTTTTATAAAACATTTGTGTATTTTTCAAGTTTTAAGGACTTAAATCATTGTGAAGTTTTATTTAAACATAAGCTTTTTAGTTTTAATAGTTTTATTACAATCCAATAGTAATGATTAACGTAAATGATCTAAATGTATTTATATGTATTTTTACATTCTTGGTAAGGCATAAAACTAAAATATGTTCATCCAGTTAAATATTGTCAGGCCGACAATTCACATATTTCTGATAAGTAGCCCGAACTGTCTGTCAGGAAATGTAGATTTGTACAACTGTGCATCTTTGTTTATGCAGATCCACCATTGGTGCGTGCACGTGCATTCACCAGACAATCACAGTCGCGGTAAAATCTTGAAAAAATGTTAAAATCCTGAATCAATACTGGCACCATGAATAAATAGACCAATTACCATGTTTTTAAATATTCAGGATGCGTGCGTAAGGAGCGGGAGCGCTACCATTTACAAAACCGGGAGCGCTACCATTTACAGCGAGGGAATGGCATCCGTGCAGTACAAAGTTTGTTGTTGTCTTAGAAATAAGATATATTGATTACATATTATATATATTATTTACATAATGCTTTCAGCGTATTATAACAGCTTGTCACCCAGTGATAAGCACAGTGATTCAGCAAAATTAACGTTAAAGTGAGTCGTCTGACAGGTCCATTTGCGATAGCACCCTCCCAATGCATATTGAATAAGACGAAATGACCAAGCATCCAGCCCCAAATATACAATCTCATTTAAGTTTTTGAAGATTTTACAAGAGAGAAGTTAAAGGTCTACAAGTGTTTGGATGCCAACAATTGTGTTCTGTGTGGTCATGTGCAAGAAATAATATTCCCTGATTACCAGATTCAAAGCTATGTAGTGCAAAAAACCGAGGTTCTGCCAAGCCAAACACAAGGAAAAAAAGACGGAGCTAACGTTTTACAAGGCCCGGGTAATCGTCAACAGCAAAACTGCATTCTGACAGCGAACTACACATGTACGGCAGGCCCAGGGTATGTGAACTTACACATAAAGGTAAAGTTGGTTTTATATTCGCACATTCAGACTTTCTCCTTAATAATATAATTTCATAAAAGTATTATTTGCAAACTCTAAATAGCAAAATCATATTAGCAGCCAATGACTATCAAAGTACAACATTGTTCACACTCAAATAAACAGTGTTCATGTTGTTTTCAAATCACACTTGCAGGTTATTTCAAAGTTGTCACTGAATAAATGTGTGAATATAAAACCAACTTTAATAACTCACACTTTCACGTTTCATTCTAAGCATTCAGTTTCTGGAGTTTAATTATCCATATGTAACTGTTTTGCTGAAATCATTGCTGCAGTCAAAAACGAGTAATGTATATGATTCAGCATAGCCTGAACTTACCTGATATAACATGAGAACTGCAGAGTCGAGCATTTCTAATTAGGTTGTCACTTCATTTAGCTCCCTTTTAGTCAAAGACGTCTGCAGTCAGCATTGAAAGCAGTGTCGAATTTGGCATCCTACTGCAAAACACAACATGTTTGCTATTGCAGCCAGTCTTTTTTTGCAACCGGGGACCCATGTGACGTCATGTGTGACGTAGGTTGGTAATTCGTCTATAACACGATGGCTGAAGTATTTCTTTTAGACAGGTAATGTTCTGCATTAAAACTATTTTAGTCAAAAAGAGCTGATGTAAATTTGGTTGTTTTATGAATGGGTTATATGCACTGAATGGGGTATATCAGCCACTGAAATCCTCCGGCAAAAGATTGATGTGGCTTATTTCAGTTTCATAAGATAACCTTTACAGAATCAATAATGTAGATTTTTATTTAGTTTAACAACAAAACAGAAGTCAATAGCGCTATTCCGCCTAGCCTGCTTTACTGTGGTGAAGTTGCTTTTATATTCACAGAGGTTCAATTTGAACAATGACAACCTGTGATGCTCTCGCTATATTGTTTACCATGCTACTTTGAATATTCACTCTGAAATAGCATGTACTGTAAGTATGGCTTAGAAATAAGTGTAATTCCTGCACCCCGCCAGCCAATCCCTAAGCATACAGCAGTTGCTTTAGGACAAAGTGTGAGAGAATGAGACATCCTAGTTTGCATGCATGAAATATTGCACATTATGACAAGTTTTGATTGCTACACAACTGAAAACGTGCTAGATATAATACAGTTTTTTATTCAGAATTTCTAGTATTATAAAGTACTGTAAAGTTTTCCAACTGGTGAATGACATGATCTAGTGGGTTGTCTGATGTCATCTTTAAGGTCCTCGTTCGTGTTTCAGGAGGCGTGGCTTTGGACGGCAGTGTAGGGACTGTGCTTCAAAGATATTATGCTAACCGGTTAACATATTTGCAAATCACCTACTGCACCTTTAAACAAATGCATTTGGTTGTCCATGTCAAATAAATAAATAAATAAATAAAAAGTATATTTTTAAAGCTATACTTTGTGTTACCATCTTTGCATCAAATTACAAATGAAACTAGTTAACACTTACGGCAGGTTTTTCTAATGCAGTGTCTGTGGGAGGGACAGTAAATTTGGTATTGTTTTCTCTTCAGGCTGCCATTATCAGTTTCACACTATTTTATTTATTTTTTAAGTCGTAAAAACACGATTGTAGAGTTTTTCTTTTATTATTTGAGCAAACTGGAATGTAAAATAATGTATAATGTGGTACTCTCCCATTCAGTGCTAACTAACTTTACCCAACTATGATGACTATTGCAGCTAAAAAACTTGTAAATGTGAAAAGGGTTTGTTGTTTTTTTTTTTAGTTCAGTGCAAAGATTAGTGTTTTTATTTCAAATAAAGAATTGGCTTTTATTTATGGTTTAACAATATAACCTTGTCTCACACTCACCTCTTTCCAGTACAAAAGCAGCAAAGCAGCTCTTAGTGCTGTGGTACTCTGGGCATTCCCTGAGCAGTTTGTCAAATCGTCCAGTACACAAAGCTGTTACACGATTTTTGTGCCAGTCTGCGAACTTCACTGTAAGAGCAAAGAGAGTTTTAAACAAAAGTAATAGTAAGCATAATGTAAAACCTCCAGTCGGTGTACCTCCAGTTCTCTGGTCCCTAGTGAGAGAGCCATCAGTGGCATCTTCCAGTAAATCTACTGTGGCTTCAGGTGCCGTAACACTACTCAGGCTCCATCCAGATAGGGAAGTAATATCAGAGGCAGAGCCCAGGTCTTCCATTTGAGGCGAAGAATCCAGCAACTGCACCTCTTGGGTTTGGTGGCCTACGAAACATGGTCCCTCAACATCATCTAAGTTGTGTAACTCTGGATTGGTGGACTGACTCTCTTCTCCAGCAGACCGAGAATCCTCAATCTCGCTGTTAGGGGTTAGGGGTCTAAAGCTGGCCCTGTGGATTCCAAAGGTGGGCTCCCTTTCAGAGGCAAAGCGCATCATTAGGGTGGCAGCCATTCGTGGAAACCGCTTCCCCTCTGTGCTGACACTGTGGTTTGCCATTATCTGTTGTAAGAAATCACACAGTTTTAAAAAGCGATTGTCCATTGACCTTAATCTTAACATATGAGTGGGCACAGATGTAGGAAACTCAGTCAGTCGAGACTATCGCTCTAATTCATCTCCATTAATTTTTTGCCATAAAAGAATAGCTTGCTATGCTGCTTGATGTTGCAAGCTTGGGACCATTTCATAAAAGTTGCTTATAAAAGCAGGGATTAAAGTTAAAAACCTGACTTCAATGAGCCGAACTAAACGTCCAGGCTTAAATTGGTTCTATAACAGCAAGTTGAAGATCACTTGATCTAACTAATCTAAGTTAAGTTTAACTAATCTAGATAACAGCTTGTGTACGATACTGTCGTGAAACCTTAAAGGTCGAGCATAGATGCATGATTAAGTTGTGTGCTACCATGGTAACTACGAGAACTGAAAGATCTCTGAAATGAGACACAGCTATGTTCACAGCGAGTTAGCGGCATTTGTTTTTGGAGTTCAAAAATATAATAATTTAAACAATAATCCAATACTATGAGAGAGAAGGTTGACAGCAAATTGCAGATGGTCTCAACAGGCTACATATGTAGCAATATATTTTTAAATATAGGCCATTACATTATTTAGGCCTATTAACGTTTAATTAAATAGTAAGAGGTTAAGTGAATTAAAATGACATCAAATTATGGCAGGGGAATGTTAACATTAATTTAAGCATGAATTTAAGACTTTGCCTGAGAATTAACCTGCCTCGGACCAGGCTAGTTTCCCAGCATAAGTTGCCGGAATAACTGAGTTTGAACTATTGTAAATTTGATTTATGAAACAGAATCTTCCATTAATAAACCTGACTTACCAAAATAAGCCTGGCTTTTTCTCTAAGCTTGGTTTATGGAATAGCCCTCTGGTTTTTTGTAATTATTTTATGTATAGTCATAAACACATTTTTTTATAGTAGTTTGAGTTCTTCTGCCATTTGTTATTTCTAGTCATTTCTCCCATAGGCAACTGAATAAGAATTCCTAAAATAATCACAGATACATATGAATCACATTTATATATA
>CAIGQZ010001108.1:9609609-9620033 GCA_903798205.1 Danio tinwini
TTTCTTGTCAATCAACATTGCAACAACAGGAAAAGAGTTTGTTAATTCTAAGGGATTGGTGGACAGGATTATGTCTCCGCCTACTCATCCAATCACAGCGCTGCGTGAGTGGAGCCTGTGGCGGTGGCGCGAGTTTTATATTTATTGTGCTTCTGGTCGGCGGGAGATATAGTGCTATCTACTGGACTTGAGCTAACTGCACTTTCATTTGTTTTGTTGGAGAGTGTCAATTTAAAAGCGTTCAAATGGAGGATTTTGGCGTTTATGCAATATTTGGATTAGATGAACCACCACAACAGATCTTGAGGTAAAGTTCACTTCGATAAACATTAACGTTACTGCATGCATGTGCTTGTTGTGGGTTTAATTCGTTTTAACTAAATTCAAACTGCACATGCTTACACGTATTCCTATTTTTTTAAGCATGAAATATGCTGAGACGGCTTAGTATGTTTTATTAGGAAGCATAGTACGCATTTGTAGTCACGTTTTGAAAGTGCAAATTGCGTCTCCCGCCTCGTGAAATTCTAGCGTAACGTTAGAGATGTAACAGTTTAGCAGCTGTACTGTTTGCTTGTTTGAGTAAATATATATTAAACATGTCTTCATAATACGAGGAGATTGTATTCTTCATCATTTATTTCTTCTAACAGGCGTGAAGGCTGGCAGAGCTCAGTGGAGATCCAGCCCGGTGTTCAGCTGATGGTTCTGTTTACCAAAGGAGACTGGGGAAAGCGAGATTCAGTCTCTGTGGAGCTTTCTGATGAGAGAAGCATGCCTATTACTATGGGGAAGCTCACACCGTTTAATAAGTGCGTTGCTTTGCTTCCAAAAATGAACATTTACTCACTGTTTACTCACCCTCAATTAATTTATAAGTTTCATTCTTCTGTTGAACACAAAAGCAAATATTTTGAAGAAAGCTGGAAACCTGTAACCATTGACTTCCGAAAATTATACCATAGAAGTATATTGAGGTAAAGTTGGTTTTATATTCACACAATTGGACTTTCTACTTAATAATATCATTTCAGAAAGGTATTATTTGCGAATTCTAAATAGTGAAATCATATTAGCAGCCACTGACTATCAAAGTATAACATTTGTTCACAGTCAAACAAATAGTGCTAATGTTGTTTTTAATTCATACTTGCATGAGATTTCAGACCGAAAATTCAAAGTACCATTGTAAACAATATAGGGAGCATGTCACATGTTGTCACTTAACAGATATGCGAATATATAACCAACTTTACATCAATTGGAAGTATAATACCATGGAAGTCAGTGGTTTCCAGCTTTCCCTCATCTTATTTTGTGTTTTACAGAAGAAAGTTTCTCATAAAGGTTTGAAACAAGTAAAGGGTGAGTAAATTATGACAGTTTTCATTTTGGGGTGAATTATTAGCATTAATTCTTTTTTAGGCATGTTTTCATTGTAATATTTAACTCTTTACAAAACCTTCCCTTAATTCAGATGTCTATCATGGGAAGCTGGTGAAGATGGTGTTTGGTCCAGTGGAGCAACCTTAACTGTCAAACTCAATGGGGTAAGAGAAGATACAAAGATTAAAGCTTAGTCTTACTTTGTGTTATTATGGGTTTACTATGGGCTTTCTGCGTTATAAGTCTTAAATCTGAACAGAAAGTCTTCAATTTATGGTTAAGGCTTTTAATGTATGCACTGCAGAAAACAAGATCTTCCTCAGTATATTTGTTTTCCAATACAAAACATTAGGTTTCCTTAAATCGGGTATGTTTATTTGAGATTCAAAATCAAGGAGGATTTAACTCATGTTTCTCTCTGAAACATTAAATCAAATTAAATGAGTACATGCTTAAATAAACAATCTGTCAGTGGGGTGTGAAAATTACTTTGTCTGAATCTAATTTTCTGAACCTATTGTTTCATGTTTGTTGTTTTTCTTGTTATACTGCAGCATTGATTATAAATTATTTATCTTTTTATGTGATTGATATTGATAAAAGCCATTTCACTTGAATGCATGTCATAATAGGAAATAAAACCATCATAAATTCTGTTTCATGCTTGTGCTATTAATATAATATGCTGTAAATTTAGTCTTGATAATTTTTTGTAAAAGGAAAGTACACACCAATACATAATCAATTACAGTCAAAGGCAAAATGCACAGTGTCAAATTATAGTAAAATGCTAATATCCACCTGTAGTCCCCAGGTTTATGGAGTAATTATTTCTGTGTACACTGATTAAAATAGGCGTGTCAGTAATATTACACATCTGTACAAAAACTATGTATACATGCATATCAGATATTCAGTGTTCCATCAATAAACCAATATTCTTTTATAATCATTCCAAGAATCTAACCCTACTCGCATCACACTCATTCCTCACACACAAAATTGTACAAAAACTTTCCATTAAGGATACAAATACTACAATTTGCTCAATTCTCTTGCATATTAACTTACTCTTGTTTCCCAAAGGACACTAATGATTTGTTGGATCCAGTGCTGACATTTTCACAGATGGAATGCACTCCAGAGGTGAGTTTAGCCTCATACCCTAATTGAGTTGTTTGTGTTGGATTGCAGTTAAGTTCTAGTTAAAAACAGTCAATCATTTCTCTCGATCCATTATTTTTAGTGCACCCCCACAGTGCCTGCATTAAGGGAATGTGTAGGCAAAAGGAAGTGGTCTCAGGCAGAGAAGGACGAAGGGGTCAGTGAAGGTAGAGGCAAGGAGAACATTTGCCCTAATGCCTCTGAAAAGGCTACACCTCACAGACGGGGCAAGAGCAATCCTCGTGGAGGTCAAACACGTCTGTTCTCTCAAAAGGAGGAGCAGACTGCAGCTTCTGGTTCTCAGAACCACAAAACCAAAGGCAAGCTGGCCAAAACTTCCTCGCAGACTGGTAAGTGAACATCTGCGTTATTTGCATGTTGAGCATTAATGTGCTTATGGTGGTTATTTAATGTTTAACAATATTTTTTCCAGCTCAGCTGGACAAGCCATCAGGTCGCTGGGGTCAGACTCTCTGTCCCATTGATCCTCAGACTGCCATTTTGATTGGAGGACAAGGTGCCAGAATGCAGTTCTGCAAAGACCCCATCTGGAAATTGTGCACTGGTAAGAAATTCACATTGAGAACATTTACATGGACAGCAATACTCCGATTTAAATAAGATTAAGACAGTACTCTGATAAAAAGTCTACCATGTAAACAGCGATTATTTATCATCTTAATCTGACTAAAGTCATAATCGAACTAAACAGACATCCTATTAAGACATGTGGGGTATGTCTATTTTAGTGGCATTATTGAAGTGCACAACAGACATGTAAACACCTTAATCAAATTATTACTGTTTTGTAGTATTTTTTTGCTACATTTTTCAACAGGATGCACACAAAGCAGTTGGCAACCAAAACAAATGAATGAGAATGGCATTTAACAGTGGAAAACGATAACAGTGCTGAGAATATTGCAATACCACTGTGTTTGTCATGGGTGCACGAATGAAAAGTTAGTGAATGAAATGTCAGACATGGCCTGTTGATTGAGAATTTTCATCTGCCACCATTTGTTTGCACACATAGTGTGAGAAACGAACTGCAGTTAAACAATTAAAATAAAAATTGAATTACCCAAAAACACATATGGTGCCATGACTAACACAAACTGTTGTGTGAACCTCTGGAGAAAACTAACATCGATCAGTGACTTAATGATGTTAATCGAAGTACGTAATATGGACTATGTATGTACTAAGTGTGTAAAACGGGAACATGAAAGGAACATTCAAAAAGCAACTCATATGAACACCTTTATCATGTTATTGTCTTATTCAGATTAAGGCAAATAATTTGATTAGTGATGTCCATCTAACACTAACACACAGTGTAGTCATTGTTTCTGTCCCTGTTGACACATTGTCACTGTTTATACATTGTCATTTTAAAAAAATAATGGTTTATTTTTTTGAATGTTTTTCAGAGGATCTTTCTTGGGTGCCCGCTGAAACCCTGGCTGAAGGGCCCACCCCTGAGGCACGCATTGGTCACACAGCGACGTATGACCCGGAGTCTAAACGTATCTTTGTATTTGGAGGCTCAAAGCATAAGAAATGGTTTAATGATGTTCACATCTTGGATACACAAAGCTGGCGTTGGACTTTGGTTGAGGTTAGTGTACAATTTATTTTAATAGTAACAAAAACCTGTCCATTAGAATTGTTTAATAAGATTTTACAGTTTTTATAATGTTAATAAAAAAAACTTTATAATTTGTTTTAATAATAAGCTTAATTTTTTCTTTAACTTTCATTTGTATTGCCCTCTGTTTTGCATTTTGTACTCATTATGTAATGTATTGTCTTTTTTTTTTTTGGTGTGACTGCTGACATGGAAATAAAATAAACTACTAACTAACCTGCCAGTTTTCTAAATGTCTAAACAATACAAAATTACTATAACACGATTAGGCATTTAAGATTGGTTTGTATCTTCGATGTGATCTACAGTAAATGCATCCATTTTATTAGCCAGTAGATTCTGAATATTCTAAAAAGCTCAAGTGATTTATATTTACTCCTTTAGGCACAGGGAAAAGTTCCTCCTCTGGCCTACCACAGCTGCAGTATGTTCAGAGGAGAGCTTTTTGTGTTTGGAGGAGTGTTTCCTCGCCCACATCCAGAACCAGACGGCTGCAGTGACTCCATCTACATCTTTAACCCTGAAATGGCCATCTGGTATCAACCCATTGTCAATGGAGAGAAGCCTGCTCCACGCTCTGG
Organism: Danio tinwini; assembly: GCA_903798205.1. Taxonomy (NCBI): domain Eukaryota; kingdom Metazoa; phylum Chordata; class Actinopteri; order Cypriniformes; family Danionidae; genus Danio; species Danio tinwini. Next base: position 9,614,392 of record CAIGQZ010001108.1, read on the forward strand.
GTGGGAAAACATGTGCATTATTTATTTAATATTATTTGGTAAATGGAAATGTCATTCAAAATAGCACTGCAGCATATGATGTGTAATAATTTATTAACTCGAATGACTGATACTTATGATTTGAAAGTTTGTTATGCTGTGGATTTGGCAGATGAGTATTTCTAACTTGAGGAGATGTGAATTCGTTTGTGCAGGCACTCAGCATGTGTGATGCAGGGGAGGATTTTTGTGTTTGGCGGATGGGACACCCCTGTGTGCTTTAATGACATGTTCATGCTAGACCTCGGTAAACACTACTCCTTTTAATGATTTTTGTATTGGAGGAAATGTGAGAAAAAAATATACATGTATACATATAGGTTTCACTCCTTAGAGTAATTTCATTATTGTTGCTTGGGTTAAAATCAGTACCATTCTTTTTCTGGATGAAATGAATATACTCAATTTCTTAACCAGAATTTAGATTTTTTTGCATATCTAATACCTGGTATGACTCATACTGTTTTCACACATTAATTGCTGAAAAGTGGAGTAGTCGGCCTTGTATATCTCATTGTCACATTCCTATTTCAGGCTTGATGGAGTTTTCTCCTGTGAAAACAAGCGGAACAGCCCCGTCTCCCAGAAGGTACTTAAAATCAATCTGATAATTTACTTTAAAGGGCACCTAGGTTACCACTTTTTCCAGATTTAATATAAGTCTTTTGTGTCTCCAGAATGTGTCTGTAAAGTTTCAGCTCAAAACACCCATCAGATTATTTATTATAGCTTTCATAAGTTTGTATTTTATAACTCTGAGAAGCAGGTAGAGGTTTTTGTGTACTGCGCCTTTAAGGCTAGTCCTTCAAGCCCACCGTTTCCATGTGCCACTGTCAGTGTGCCTTAATCTCCGCCCTCGGCTGCTTCAGACAAAAGACAGACAAGCAGGAAGCAGATCTCACCTAACGTTTGTGAGAATTACTACAGGAAGAACTTTACCAATGAGTATTTGATGCATTTGTTGTGGAGTTGCAACAATGAGTCACACACAATGTCGTTACAAAGTTCACGCACACACGCAGATAGATACACACACACACAGCGCAGACACACGCACACACACGGACAGTTCGTGCGTTTAGCTTTGCACTCTTTGCATGCAAATGTAACCGGATGCAGGTTAATATCCACTGCTGTATGGATATCTGCTATGTTAAATCAGGTTTATTTTGTACATTAACGTCCACAAACCGGGATTAAAGCATCTTCTTTTATAATTGTTCTGACATGCGGCTGTGTTGATGAAGTAAAGCTGAAGTAAATTGCTGTAATTCATTACAAACATACACTTTTTAAAACCTTTTAAACTTGTAAAACTCACTCTTAATCACATTTGATGATGATTGATGATCCTAGCAAACTGAACAGATCTTTTATTCCAGGTTGCTTTGTGCAGTCCTGTCTTGTTGATATGATAATACACGTAACTACGGAGACATGTTAATATGCAGCTGTCAATCAATTTGGTGGGCGGGGGGACCGCACTCCTACGTCAAGTTGTGGTCAGTCTCAAAACCGCTCCAATTGGTCCACGGTTTTATGTTGTTCAATTGGAAAAAAAAAAGGGCTGGGTGTGTTTTATGTCATCCCAATATGATGGTATATGCCCTACTTACACATATGTCTGTCCAAACAGCTTAAAAAGTAGATTTTTCACCATAGATGCCCTTTAAAAAAAGACAATGGTTTATTATTATGATTATTAAAACTGCTCTCGACTGCAAACAAAATGTGTAAAGGAATTTCAGTCATAATTGTAGTGATTCAATTATTGGACATGTATGTTGATCAATACATTGAACATTTAACCTTTGACCTTCTCTGTCGCAGCTGGCATGGCTGTGCGGTTCTTTCAGACAGCAGCTTCCTGATCCATGGAGGTTACAATGGGAACAATGCACTGAGTGACGCATTCATCTTCAACACAGGTGAGAGCAAGACTTCATGTCCCATTTCCATTCTCTAGACTTTGTCATTGCTATTATTATACATTACTAATGTTTTGACTTAAAGGGTGCATTTATTTAATTAAAGTGCAGTAAAACAGGAATATTGTGAAAATATTACAACTTATTTGCAGTTGTACTGAACTAAGTGCCATATTTTGTGCTTTAATCTAAATCTTTGTTACTTTTTTGATAATTTATGGCTAATATATTTAAAAAAATATAATTTTCTTTTTTTTTGTTTAACTGACCCTAAACCTTTGGTACAGTTGAAAATGCTTTTTATAGATTTTAACATTGCATCCTGACAAATGTTTTAAATGTTTTTTTCCCCTCAGACACTAGTTGCTGGTCCTCTCTGACTCTTTCGCCGCTTAATTCTGTACCCAGAGCTGGACATTCCCTCATTACTATGCCCACTACATGCAAAAAGGTAAAATAAATGAATGAAATTAAAGTTATGAACACTATCAAGTGGCTTTGGTTGATAATGGTCTTGTTTTCAGCACTCAGATTTATAATACTCATGTCTTTTGTTTTAAAGGGATTTATAGATGAACAAGAGAAACTTCATGAGTCAGCCCCACAAACACTGCTGGTTTTTGGTGGAGGTGACAATGAAGGGAGCTTCTTTTCAGACCTGTTCACTATGCCAGTAACAGACTTGAGCAGAGACTAAACATCTGCATCAATAGTTGGTTTTATATGCATTTTTACATGTGTTTTATGCTTCAGTCTTTCAGATTTTGGTCTTTGTTTTTGGAGTAATTTAAAGAGGTTTATTATGTATTAACTCAGGTATTTGCATTGTTATGGTTACATAGCATTAGTTTATGCACAGATCTTGGGAAGTCACTCTTTGTGATATTATGGAGGATGATTTGTTATAAAAGACTAATATTATAAAATAGTGTGGGCTGTTTTGTATATAAGAAGACTATTTCAAAAAGCTTATTTACTCACCCTGATTCTGAGGTGTACATGATGACAATGTGTGACTGCATATGGTCGATATGCGTTTTATGATATTGCATGTATTTAAGGTGTAGTTTACCCCCAAATTTAGGCTTAATTTACTTTCCCTTCACTTGTTTCACACCAGTTTCTTTCTTCGGTTAAACAAGATATTTTGAAGAATGCCGGAACCTGTCAGACATCAATTCTGGTTCTCAAAATACAACCAATTTCCAACGTCCTTCAGAATGCCTTTTATAACAGTTATGTCAAAAATTCTCCCACAAAGATATTGTATGGCTTTAAAAAGCCTTTCATATTGTACATTTTGTGTTCTACAGAAACTGACACCATTTGTTTTTGGAATATGATGAGGGTGAGTAAACAATGACAGGTTGTGATATTTTAGATGAATTATTCACTTAACTGTCATAGCTGGAAATTAATTTTCTTATTCACCGTATCAAGGGGATTTAGATTTGATCTATGAAAAATCATTGAGGTGTCCGTTTTGTTTATGCATGCCCACTTTTAGATTAAGTTTCCTTTTTATTTGTGAATGTCTGTAAAAATTTATGATTTAGCTGTAAATAAAGTCGCAGCAACCTGTTCAAAATTAAAGATTCTTAAGAAAAATCAAATGTCTTTACTTGTTACTTGAACACTACATTCGCACCATGATTCACACAGATGCTGTTTCCTGTGATCTGGCATCTGCTGAATTTCAAAATCTCCACGGTAACAACGACCGCATGATGTCACCCCACGTCTACTGTCGCCGTTACGGCCGCGAATACCGCAGTGCGAGCGCCGACTGACGCCTAGACGATCCGTGCGCGGATCCGCCGCCCCTCCCCGTTCAGCCCCCCCTCCGCTCGCTCCGGAGATCGGCCATGTTGCCTCTCGCGCTTGTTCCGGTATCAGGCACGAGCGTTTGAACAGCTCGGCCGCAGTACGACACCAATCCGCCACCGCTGAAGCCCGTTTCACCGAAGCCAATTATGGATTTTACTATGTGACTGTATGTTTCTCTCTGGACGCGAGCCCTTGGCCGTTTTCTTTCATTCAAGAGCCGTCAGTCACCGGGATCCCGTGAGTGGCGGAAGACGGTTTCGTGGATCATGGGGGTATTTCAGGATTGATCATATTTGAAATCCATTTTTACGTCTGCCTGTGCTTCATAATCTCGGTTGCTTTTTTTCAAATCCGCGTTCAGTCGGTTTGTCTCAAACAGACGGTGAAGCTATTTCTCCACCTTTTGTTGACACTTATTGTTTTTGAAGGTCGATATAATTGTGACTTTTAATCAATTTTATTTGTGTTATTCTGTCTGTTTAGCCAGACACACATCACATCGCTCGTAAAGAAACATTTATCTTTTTCCTGTCCTCGTTTCCTGTGGCTGTCATTTATGGGAAGATTTGAATTGTTTAAACTCAAGCCGATTCATTTGGAAAACAACATTAATTGTTGGGTCCATGTTAGTCCCTTCAAGAAGACTGAAAATCCTTCATGAATCCACGTTAAGATTCATTTGTTTATTTTTAGCCGGAGACTTTAACACAAGTTTTTTTCCTCTGCATATGGACTGATGTTGGGCTTCAACTTGTTGATCACCGTCTGCGTGGCTAGTTCAGGCTAGCTAGCAACACTGATTACTTCTGTTAGAACAGACGGGTAGCCTCTAACGGCAAGCTTATAAATGCCTATCAACCACTGAAAACGATTTTCCAATCACATTTCCCCCCTTGGCCCTGTTTTTGAAAATCTCTGGGCGAAAATGTCAACCCGGCCTCAAGGAGTAGGTGTTATAGAGAATTCATCCAGCCAGGTGAGACATGTCTTTACACTACCTGCTCAGAAACTAACGTGTGTGTGTGTGTTTGTTTGTTGTTGCGGATGACGTCGTTCTTGCTTTTCTGTTAAACCTTGTTTCCCTCAAGCTTGTAATACAAAGTTAGACTGTGAGTGAGCTGAAGAAGAAAAAAAAAACAAGTTCAGAAAGAGTATCCCTGACACAACAAGACTTAACTGTCAATTGATAAGCGTTTCAAGCTTCCTCAATGTAGATATTAAAAAACATAATAGCTGATTTAACTACATTGTCGTTTTGTCCATTGAATAGACTGAAAATCCCTTATGTTTGGGATTTAGTAACAGCGTGTCTGCCAGTAAAATTAAGTTAACAAGGTACCTCAACAAATTCCTATGGAGCCTCAAGATGACTTCAAAATGTTTTGAAGAGATAGTTCACACACTTATAATGTAGAGGACCTTTTGGTAAAGTAAAACATTAATAAAGACTTTTAACTCAAACTGTGGTTAAATTATTGGTCTATCATCAACAGCTATCAGCATTTTCAAAGTAAAAAAAAAAATACTGGCAAAACAGCATTGATACCTGTGGCTCTTGACAATGCATTGTCTTATGAAGTAAAAGAAAAAAATGGTCTTTGCAAGAACTTGAAAGTTGTTTACAACATTATTACCTTTAATGCATAGCTTCAGGCAATGGTCCTGAGAGCATTCATGACTGTCAGTAGCACAAGCTTCCTGTTGCGTAATGACGTGTGTATACTAAACTGGAGCTGAACTCACATGTGAACTGATGTTTGTTTAAAACAGGGAGGGTACATGTCTTATATTGTACAGTAAAATGATCTTGTGCATATTCCAGATGCCGCTATATATATATATATATAT
>CAIGQZ010001108.1:9636728-9674457 GCA_903798205.1 Danio tinwini
GAGAAAGACTTGTTTTATTTCAGCTGTATTTATTTTCGATAGTCTACAGAACAAACCATTGTTATACAATAACTTAAATACCGAATTATATTAAACAAAGTTTTTGTATAGTTATACAATAACTATACAATGACTACTGAATTATATTAAACATTATATATCGTGATCTTTTTTTCCCTGTATTGCCCAGCCCTATGTCTATGTAAACGACATGAACAGTTATAAGCAGTGTAATGCTGTTTATAGCTGGAAACTGTATTTTCATCCATTTCACTTTGTAATTATTAATTGAAAAGGACTGACGCAAAATGAGATCTTTTGTACATAATGCAGGGATGCCTAAAAAAAATTTTTCTTTGCTAATATTCTTTGACCTTAAAAACCTATTTGAAGTGAAGATTTAGTAGTATAATACAGATACATCCAATACTAGTCAATTCATTAACTGAATGAAGTAATCAAGATGAATTTAATCTTGCTTTCTTGTTATTAACTTTTATTTTCATAATGTAATTTGTAATAATTCATAGACAGTAGGGCTGCACGATATTGGAAAAATCAGACATTGCGATATTTTATTTTCTGCAATATACATTGAGATATGAATTTAACCAGATGAATTGAATAGCTCTATTTTGAAAGATTTAATTCATTTACATGGACTGGGATGATTTCTTTTGAAGTCTTTTTTTGATGAAGTCTTTTTCTATGCAGTACATTTGCATATATTATAACAATTACAAGCATATATAAATATGACAGAGAAAAAATATAAGTGAAATAAACAGTGCTTTATGGATTTCTGGAGACTCTGACAGTATTCGGGTACAAAAATTGAACAATCAAACATAAAATAAATAACATGATCATTGTTTTATAATTAGTTTGAAAATAATAATTATTATTAATAACTCTGATAATCTTTAATAACTAATCTAATCCTGTAATGTGACTATTGCAGATACACACATTGCGATATCAATGCTCAAACGATATATTGGCCAGCCCTAATATAAAGTTTGCCAAGCGCTGTGTTGTCAAAAAATTGACATTTTTCCAAATATATATTTTTTGGAGTTCTGTAGAAAAAGCCATGGGTTTGTATAGATGAAAGAAATGTGGCAGAATTTTCATTTTTTATTTCAGGAAGCATTTTAACTACAATGAAACCTGGAAGTGATGGATTTAGAATCTGTAGATGTCCAGTCCATCAACTCAATTAAGGGTCACTCATGCGTGACACACTAATTGCTCATGTTACACTCACAAAAGACTTGATTAACAATCACATATGATTCCGGTAGAGATTAGAGTGTTTCACAAAGGTAAAAGCTCAAATAATTAATGGAGTATTTTAGTTTTAATTAGATAGGCCTGTATATCTTTAAACAATTTGAGGTCTTTTCTGACTTTCGTTTAACAAGAACGTGTTAAATGAACCGTTAATTAAAGGCTTTTATAAAACTCCTTGAATTTTGTTTATCAAAGAAGAATGAAAAAGAAATTTCATTTTCCAAAATTAGTATATTAGAATGATTTCTGAAAGCATCAGGTTATACAAAGACTGAAATAATGACTGCTTAAGAGTCAAATTTGTCATTACATAAATTATTCATTCATTCATTCATTCATTTTTTTTAACTTATTTTATCAGGGGTCGCCACAGCGGAATGAACCGCCAACTACTCCAGCATATGTTTTTTTTTACACAGTGGATGCCCTTCCAGCCACAATCCAATACTGGGAAACATTCACACATGCACTTATACACTATGGCCAGTTTATTCAATCACTCATTCCTTTTTTTTGGCTTAGTCCCTTAGTTAATCAGGGGTCGCCACAGCAAAATGAACCACCAAGTTATCCAGCTTGTGTTTTACGCAGTGGATGCATTCTTCTAGCTTTGGGAATCACCCATACACTCTTGCATTCACACCCGAACATACACTACAGCCAATTTAGCTTATTCAATTTACCTATAGCGCATGTTTTTGGACTGTGGAGGAAACCGGAGCACTCGGAGTAAGCTCACGCAAACACAGAGAAAGCATGCAAACTCTACACCGAAATGCCAACTGGCCCAGCCAGGACTCGAACCAGTGACCTTCTTGTTGTGTGGTGACAGTGCTAACCCCTGAGCCACCGTTCCACCCTCAAAGAAATTTAATTATTTAAAAAAGGTATTTTAAATTGTAATATTGTTTTACAATATTAATTACAAACAAGTTTTTCGCAGTGTCAGTGTGGATTTACTCCAGGTACTCCAGTTTCCTCCCACAGCCCCAATGCAAATGAATTGAGGGCTTTAAGTTGTCCCACCCTCTAACTTGTGTGCAAGAAAGATTTGTATATGAATTACAAGTATATCCATACGCTGAAATAGTGTTAAGAAGAAAATAAATACATACACAAAAGTTTGGTGGTCATAAATAACGTCTATACATGTAATTTTATCTGTAAACTAAGAAAAACTCCTTCTTTTCTTCACTTTTTATTTAATTAGGTTACACATGTAGTACATGCAGTGCTTATGTAAAGTTCTGCTTTATAAGGAAGTAAGCTTTGCTTGGAAGGAGTGTGCAATTGTAAAGTGTATTGTGTCATTGTACCGGAGTGTTTCATTGCTGTTTATGAGTGATGTATTGATATCAGTTTTGCTTTGTGTATGCATCAGCACTCCCATGAGTATGCGCGCACACACAAACCATACCAAAGTCTAAAATCTGACTCCGCAGGCGTATCTGCACACATGTCCTCTAATACCTTAAGTCCTTGCCCCTGTCAGCACACTGTCCATCTCTGGCTTTCCATGCCCTGCCCTTTGCTCTTGGCTCAGTTTACCTGTGTACTACTCAGACAGAATGTGTTTGGCTTTGCTGTATTGTTCTGTACAGCTGACTCTCTTTCAAAATTGGCATCATGTGAAACGTGTAAAGAAATAAAGAGCGTCTTCATTTAAATACATACCACCGAGCGTGCACCGTTTAGTGCACTGACGTCAAGAATTACATTTATGGCTTTAAACTTTGATCGGTTCGTCTTTGAAGATGGAGCTGTCATAAAGTTCAGTGCTTAGATATGTGAACTGTGGTTTACATGTACACACAACAAACACACACTCTTCGCACCACAGGGCTCATGTGTTGGCTGGGTTCCTCTTGATGATTGAACCTTCTCTTTAATGAGCCCTGCATCCGCTTTAGCTGAGCACAAAATGGAGAAACTCCTTTAAAGTTCTGAAATTATAAATGATGTGTGATGCTATCTAAATGTTTAACGGTTAGTTCATCCTGAAATGATTATTTTCAGTCATTTAATTACCCTTATGTCATTGAATCCCATAAGAATTTCAGGAATTAAAAAAATGAACAGGATTTTAATGAAATCTGAGAAAATGAAAGTCTCCTCATCCGAAATGCTGACCCTTAAAAACATTCATTAGGAGATACAAAAATATTAATAGTAATCTTAAGTGTTATGAATAAATCTCTTTTGGAGATTTAATTTAGTCTTTTTTTCAGATACTGCAGAATGTTCAATAATCAATCTTTTTTTTGTAATTTCAACTATATGTTTTAATCACAATAACCTAAGTTATTGGACACCTAGTAAAAGACATAAAAGAAGCAGATCTCACGTAATGTTTGTGAGAAATACTACAGTAAGACCTTCCCCAATGAGTATTTGATGCGTTTGTTGTGGAGTTGCAACGATGAGTCACACACAATGTTGTTACAAAGTTCAAGCACACACACAGACACACACACACACATACACATACAGTGCGCACATTTTGCTTTGCACACAAACGTGACAGGATACTGGTTAATATCCACTGCTGTATGGATATCTGTTATGTTAATGTACAAAATAAATCTGATTTAATGTCCACAAACCGGGATTGAAGCATCTTCTTTTATAATTGTTCTGACACACGGCTGTGCCGATGAAGTAAAGCTGAAGTAAATTGCTGTAATTCATTACAAACATGCACTGTTTTAAAACCTTTTAAACTTGTAAAACTCACTCTTAATCACATTTGATGATGATTGATGATCCTAGTAATCTGAACAGATCTTTTATTCCCGGTAGCTTTGCACACGTCCTGTCTTGTTGATAGGATTATATACGTTACTGCAGAGACATGTTAATAGGCAGCTGTCAATCAATTCGGTGGGCAGGGGACTGCACTTCTATGTCAAGTTGTGGTCAGTCTCAAAACCTCTCCAATTGGTCCACCGTTTTTATATTGTTAAATTGAAAAAAAAAAAAAAAAACGACTGGGTCTGTTTGTATCACCCTGATATGACAGTCTATACACTATACCTACACATATGTCTGTCCAAACAGCTTGAAAAGTAGTTTTTCACCATAGGTGCCCTTTAAACATAAACATACCTTTGTACATGAAATATCCAGGTGCTTGGTAACCACTAGGACAAGCTCATCGCATCAGAAACAGCTCTCACTCATGACGTCTGCTTCGCAGGCATTTTACGTTGTATGCATCAACGTACAAACTGTTATCGATAAATATTGAATAATTTTTTAACAATACATTTAGGAATATTAGGATTTTTTTTATTTATTTAACCACTTTATTTTAGTTTACCAACATTACTAAGGCAAATGTTTTTGAGTCAAATACAAAAATATTTAAACAAAATATCTAGTCTCTTTATAATAAAATAAACATAAGTGTTAAAGAGACTCTTAAACTGGATAAATAAAATGTTACAAAGTGTGCAATGGTATAGCGTAAATACCTAGGTGTGAATAATAATGATATAGTAAACCTCAAACTCTGTAAACAAAACAAATTATAATAATCAAATCTGAGCTTTCAAGTAAAGGAACCTGCCATCATGATTCAAATACATACTGCAACATTACAAATTGTGAAGTTGAATGACTACATTACCACTATGCTAAAAACTCTTTCAGATGGGATGTTAGTGGCTAGGATGCACAAGACAAGAAACCATTAAGCCACTCTGGCGACATCCTTTTATTAACAATCTCCTCACTGCTGCTATACGGCACTCATTTTCGTGTGTGTTGTTATTCTGACCTGAAGAGACAAGCGAGTGCGTGTGGATTGCTTGACCATTTACAATGGGCTTTGCACTCATGCTCCATTGGCGTCTCTTGTAACTAGGCGACCATCAAGCGTTTTTTCAGAGGATGACAACTGAAGAAACTATTGCTACCACTTCGATGCAAGTTTATGGAGAAAAGTAAAAAGCACTGCAGTGTATGGGTGCGCTGTTTGTCTGAGGTAATTAGTCTGCCGTTATTACTGAAATGTGTATATTCCATACAAAGTGTGAAGTAGATTGGTAGTTCTACTTGTGAGAATTGTGCCGCGCTCGTGGCATTCGGAAAAGCTGAGATGTTTTCAACTAGGTGGCGTTGGAAAAACTTACACCCTAAGCTTATTGGCATTGCTTGCAAGACACGTGCTCAGCAGCCACGTTTTAATAAAACTTTAGCCTTCATACCAAATTTTTTTTATCGATATTGACAATGGTGTTCGGTTAATAAATATTGATACCAATTTTATCACCCAGCCCTGATTTTTCGTTCTTTTAACCAGTTCAGAGCCCTGTTAGGGATGCTCCGATTGATCGGCCGAAGATCTGTATCTGCCGATAATCATATTTAATGACTCGATCAGTACTCGCCAATCTGGCCGATCTCATGAACCGATCGCAGGTGTTTGTTCATGAGTTTACAAGCAGAGAAAGATGCATGTGTGCTCCAGTATATTATACATATCCTACAGCAGCCACAACACATGAGGAGATAAATGATGCGTGGGGGAGTGAGTGATCGATGCTCTCGTGTCACAACAGCTAAAATGTATATACAAATGCGGAGCGACCCGTTTATACAGTTTATTGTCATCTAATGACTCGCATGAGTCTCTTTGTTGCAAGTGCAATCATTGTATTTACAGTGTTTTGAGCTGCTGTGACACGAGAGGAGCAATCGCCGCTATCTAGTGTCTCGTTCAACCTTATGACCTCTCCTGAAAGCTCCGCGAGTCTACTGCATATTCATAGTGGCTCCATGATCCCAAAAAATTTGTTAAAATACCCAGAAATCATGGTGATGAGAGGGAATGAGCAAGAGAACACATTGCAAGAGGCACAGTGATGGTCTAAGCATTACAGTACATTTCTTTAAATGAATAGAGCAGTAAAAACATTGCAAGTGTAAATCCCTCCTTCTCTGTCATACACTGTAAAAACAATCCATAATATTACGGGTTATTTCTGGCAGCTGGGGTGCCGGGAAAAAAAAGTAAAATAACAACCCTTAAATTACAGAAATTTACTGTAACATAACTGACATTAAATTACAGAAATTTCATTGTGTCCGTTATTTTACAGTAAATTTCAGAATTTTCAGAAATAAACCTTAAAATTATGGATTTATTTTTTTACAGTGTAGAGCGATCGAGCTGCTGTGAGGCTCTCTGGATCTGCTGTCAATAGTTGCAAAAATATTTGTATGGTCTTGCATGTATTTAGGCCTTTTTACATATAACAACTGAAATTTCTGTGTTTTTGACAATATTGGAAGTTTTCTAAATGCTTGATGCAATTATTAGATGAATAAAACTTCATGAATTGTTAATAATATAATTTCTTGTAATACACTTATTGCAATAAACAGTAGTTTTATTTCTTTTTAGGAAGGAAGTAATGGATATATAGGTGTGCATTTTAAATTCTTGTGCATTAAATATATGCTCCAAACTTACTTTTAAATGAAGCTTGTGAATTCTACTTTAATCATTTGCATTGTTTCCAAATTGCATTGTTTGTCATTTTTCTTAATTTTTTTAATCTGTGTTATATTATTTTTTGTACAGCTGCTTCTGGCCTTGACATGTTCACACCTAAATGGTTAAAAGAAAAGTGTTTAAGAGATTATAGTTTATGCAACATCCTTAATTCATTCACTTAGGTAAAGAGAGATCTCCACTTAAATGTGCTTTATGCATTATAAAGCTTGAAGCATTAGAATTGGTACTTGGTATTGGCCGATCACCATGACAGGAAATCAGTATTCTGTATCGGCTGCAAAAATCCTGATCAGAGCATCATATAATGATATATATTATAGGAATGTTTTGTGTGATTTTGGTTCTGAAGAAAATGGTTTGTAAAGCACACAGAATGAAATATTTTGAAAATATAAAAGGCAGATTGTTTCCTGTGAGGGTGGGTTTAGGAATAGGGTTAGTGTAGTGGGATAGAATATACAGTACAAAAACCATTTTGTCTATGGGAAGTCCCCAAAAAGATAGCTCTATATATCTTTTTTGTGTGTGAGAGAGAGAGTGAGTGTGTTTGTGGTTTTAACAGATGGACTTGTCTGTTTTAATCTAATGTAATCCAATGTAATCTAATCCAATCTAATCTAATCTAATCTAATCTGATCTGTATGTTTGTCCAGTGTAAAGGGTTAACATGGGAAATTGGGTTTTAATCTTGATTTGGATGAGAGAGTTGAGACTATTTGTTGAAATTATGGGACTGTGGTGCATTTTAGAACACATTCTAAAATTGCAGCAAGGTCTCATGAGATTAGGATTTTTACATTCATTGAAATGGTTTACTGTTGATGTGGTGATGTCCATAATTTTCTTCCCTCAATCAGCATTATTTAGAAAAATTAAAATCCAGTCATTTTACTCACTTTTGTTGTTTCAAATTTCAACAAACAAAACGAGTTCTGTCGCTTATTTAGGCCATGCAAGTTCAAGCCTGACTCAAGTCATTTGCTCAGATCAGCCATGCGTGTGCATAAATTTCTAATGCTTTGCATGATGAGTAGCAGTAATGATTATAAAAATAATAAAAGAACTCTATAAAGTGGATGCTGGGTGAATGTCAAGAGAATAAAAGGACATTGAGTGTGTTCTGAGAGTGTACTGAAGGAAGTCATAAATTACCATGGTGCATGTGATGCATTACATAATATTAATTTCTCAAGACCCAGTGAGTCGGAGTGTGTATCTGTTTCTGCAAGCCTTATTGCTTGTTCATTTGATAACTAAGCAGCAAATACAAAACGTACACTAGTCTCTGAGGTTGATAAGTCACTTAAAGCTATAGTTGGAAATTTACTCACTCTCAAGTGGATAAAGAAAATGATTACTATCATAAAAAAGACACCAAACTTTTAAACATCAGTATGCACTTTTTTGCATCTTTTCTATAAAAAAAAAATTGAAAAAGAGTCTGATTGTAAACAGTCGAAGGCACAGATTGTTCATAACATACACCAACTGCTGCTTTATTTGCTCAGAACTGCAATGGCATGATGTGTACATATGTTCAGCTGTGGTTCTGTTGAAACTCACTGTCCTAGTTCTGAGATTTTAACAGATTTATTTGTGTTTATTTGTGACTACGTTTACATGGACATCAGTAATCAAAAAAAATTTTTTTTAATCTTAATAAGACAGTAAAATGATTAAGGTGTTTACATGAGTTGCTTTTTAAATGTTTCTTTCATGATCCCGTTTTACATGTTATAGCACATAATTCAGTTAACGTCATTGCGTGGTCCTTCACTGACTCAGTAGGTGCAGTGAATAATGTCAAACAGCTGTGTGTGTATAGACTATCCTTTGTTTGATTGCGGTGTGTACATGTCTGCACTGCACTTCAATAATGCGACTAAAATCAGCATACTCCACATGTCTTAATTTGATTCCTGTTTAGTTTGATTATGACTAGTTGGATTAAGGTAATTAAAAATTGCTGTTAACATGGTAGACTTTTAATCAGAGTATTGTCTTAATCGATTAAAATAGAATTATATACGTTTATCCATGTACTCACTGTTAGCATCTTTTATCTATAATTGTAGGCAACAAGTGACTAATTTTAAGCTTTCCCTCAAAATGAAATGTCTATTTAAAATCTATATTTGGGTGAACATCACTGATGGTGATATAGCATAGGACTACTAAATACTTTAATGATGCATTGGTGTTATGAGACTGAATTTTCTTATCCTTATTACTCAGTCAAGCTGTGAACCCATTCATGAAGGGTTGTGGCACCGGTAGTGTTGTCAGAAGTACCATTTTCTACAAGTCTGTACCGAAATTAAAAAAAATGTCATGATTGCAGCATTTCTCACGTGCATTTTGAGCACTGCTGATGGGCCATTGTGTGCACTCAACAGTTATGACTTGGATTGGCTCTATCATCGATTTACAAGAGCGCTTACATGGATGCTAGAGCATTTGAAAGCCGCGTCTATCAGCGGATCTGTGAGCAGATTGACACAGCATTAAAACATTAACAGTCACGACTTTCACACGCTCAAGTTCTTGAGGACATCCCTGTCACTTCAAAGTAGGCATGTGTGTCAAAATTATGAAATAAGCACTGTTTAAATATAAATGCTGGCTTTTTCTCATGTTTTATCTCTAGAGTCTTTATGGGCCACTGACTGTTGTTTGCTTTCTTCTTTCTCCCCAGCTTTTTCTTGTCGGGCCCACTTACTGACCTTATGCTCACACCATTCTATGCCCATTTAAGTTGCATTTAAAAACAAAATCTGAGGTAGATTTGAATTGAAAGAGGGGGGTTTCGTGACCATTTAAAGCAGGGGTCACTATTCTTGGTCCTGGAGGGCTGTTGTCCCTACAGATTTTAGCTCCAACTTGACTTAAAACACCTGCCGAGAAGTTTCAATTACACCCAGTAACTAGGGCTGGGCGGTATGACCTAAATTTTTTTTACAGTATGAGAAAGTTTATTTCACAGTTCATTGTGTTTGCCACATTTCAGTTTTATGTTGACAGACCTTATTATTTTAAACATTTCTTAAGTAACATCATCTCACAGATCTAAAATTTATCCCAAGTGAGTAACAGAAAAATAAAACTTGAAATATGAAAAAAAAAATATGTAAACATTTTAAGAAAATATCCAACAGTTTTTTCCTTCAAAAATACAAAATATAAACAATTACAATTCTTGTTTAAATGCAAGTAATTGGCAACACTGCCAGTCTCCCATGGAGTCTTTTTCAGCGTCACGCATGCTGCATGTGAGTTGGATGTGCCCATTTATTAAAATTTTTCGGTATACACATAATAAAAAATTAATTATGGTATGCATTTAATTCTGTGGTAGCGATATATAGGTAGGGTCTGTCTGCGGACCTCAAGACAGGGGTGTAACATGAAAGGGCATAATTGTAGTAGGTTAGAAGCGTAACTTGTTGTTATAGAGACCCTTGTCAAACTATGTTGTTGGCAAGATGGCGCTGTACATCAGTTATTAACTGATGTACTCCATATCTAAACCCAACCATCACAGTTATTAACGTCTATACATACCACAACCCTAAATCCAACCGTCATAGCTATTAACGTCTACACCTTCCCGAACCCTTAACCTATCCGCCATCGATATTAACTTCCACACCTTCCCCAACCCTACACCCAACCATCACAGTTATTAATGTACAGCCGTGAGTTGCAGAGGCCTTTATGCTTGACGCGCTCGCCGTTGTACTTTTATTTGCAAACACAGGGGGCTAAGCTGAGTAGGTTAACTGTCATGTCAAAACAGATTTAGAAGTCAGAGAGTTGCATGGTGAAGTTGCTAAATGAATGAGTATAACAAAATATTAAATAAATTGGTTGTGTGGATAAATTTGGAGAAAACTCATGAAATATTTGGTGAAAATGTTCTCTGATAAGTATTTCCGCCATCTTGCAAACAACATCTTGTTGTGACATCTCGCATGGTTCAACGGAATCTCGATAACAACTTACTGCAAGTTACGCCCCTTTTTTTTACGCCCATCTTTCAGTCCGCAGACAGATACACTTGCATATATAGAGTCATAGGGCCCAGCCCTGCTAATAAGACTTGGTTAGCTTGTTCTGGTGTGTTTGATTAGAGTTGAAGCTAAACTCTGCAGGACACTGGCCCTCCAAGAACAAGTTTGGTGACCCCTGATTTAAAAGGAAGTGGCTTTGCTAAGAGGATGTAATTGTCACTGTGTATTTAGCACTCCTGAGCAGTTCTCTTCTGCTGTGTGAATGTTTCCAAATTTTCCTCTTGTGAATCAGTTGGATACAATTATCAGCATGTGGGAGTGTGCGTGAAAGCAAGAGGATGCAGTTGAATTTGAGTGTCATCCAAGTGTGACCATCCAAAATATTTTTTCTGATCCCTATATTCCTTCTTTCTGTCAGACTCACTCTGATGCCAAAGGAGGAGGGCGTTCCAGCGCTCCACGCTGTCGGAATGCAGTGGCGACGGCGGAAGAATACCCTCACATAGGAAATTACAGACTGCTCAAGACCATCGGCAAGGGCAACTTCGCCAAGGTTAAACTGGCCCGACATGTCCTCACTTCTAAAGAGGTAACTAGACATCCTCTTATTGCAGATAATTCCTGTTTGTTTTTGATCATTTTAATTATCAAGACTGTGGAATATATCAAAATAGCGCAAATGTGCAAATTGCAGTGGTTTGCATTGAATTAATTATTTAATACAAACTTTTCAGCACATCAGGCAACAACGTTACTTGTCAGTTCGCAGCTCTGAAACCAAGCTGAGTGAACATTTTGGTTTTCTTTTGCAAAAATCTGTATTGATTTTAGTATGGATGCTGAAATGACCAAGGCATTAACCCTTGTTATTCCACACTTAGTGCTTTTCACACAGACTTTACTTGGGCGGGCCGCCCAGGTATATTAATGGCCACCCAATTTAATTAGTGACGTTTTTTTTTTTACAATTATTATCATCTTTTTACACTTTTTTTGTATCTGCCCAATACAATCAAAAATTCACGATCGATTTATGTAGTGGAAATTTTCTCTTGTTTACCCGTTTCGTTTCGACCCACAGAGATGCGCCTTTTTTGGACTCGAAAAATTTGCCCGACCGGGGTTTCTAAAGCTCCTAAAATGTCTGGGATTCTGCTTTTGTTTTTGCTTTCTAAAGCTGTCCTCATGAGTTTTTGCATTATTTTTTTATTAAATCCTACTTTTGCTTGGCTTCGCATCTGTCGTGAGAGCAAGAGCAACATAAAATAATTCATTCTTTAATCTAAATGACTGAATGAAAAAAACTTTACTATATACTGGGAGAGGATGAAATGACTGGTCTAAACTGTTTGCACAATATATGTACACCATTAGTACTGCTTAATCAACAAATTTGCCTTATTTAAATAATGTAAACAATAATAGCAATATTTACAGCTATATGAAGAGAGAATTATGGGTAGGGCGGAGATGTCATTCCTAGCGGTAAAAGTGTGTTTCATGTCGAGTACAAAAGTGAAAGCATGCTGAAATATTACAAAGTGCTGTTTATCATTTTTTGACCAAAATTATCATCTAATAATTTTCCATCTTTTAATATATTGTATTAGGGCTATTGTTTTGTTCGTTTCTGCACAGACACCTCGAAAAAAAGCTCAACATTGATCTGCTTCATGATCTGACTGCAGTCTCGGTTCATCTGTTATTTCTCTCTTTAATTCAAGCCTATAATGTTATATTAAGCCAACATTTTTTTTATATATTGATTGATTCAATAAATAGATTTTTACAAAAATTGACAAATGAGGCTATGTATGAGAAAGTCTTACCTCTCTGAGTTATATTTGGTGACAGTGTCTGTGGGTGTCGAAATTAAAGTACCTTTCCACTTATAATGTCTTATTTCTTATCATCATAATTTAAAATAATGACATATGACAGCTGATCAGTATCCGTAGGACTCTGGAAAAAAACAAAACCTGAAACTCTGACCAATGTGAGGAGAGTTTACTTGCTCGTGACTTGTTTTAACCGTTTTGGTCCATTTAGAAACTTTGCCGTGTGAAAGCGAATTGCATCAAGAACTAAATAAACATTATAACACTTTTAATCCCTCTTTCGGTACAAAAAAATCGATCTACAGGTGTGAAAACACCCTTAGTCTTCATGTTGGTTAGTCTTCATGTTTTAACCCATTTACACCTGCTATTATTGAAATGTGTTGTTTTTTGTCCAATCACAATTGGCCAATGCTATGGTGTAAACTGGTTCTGAATGTTATGAGCTTACCTACTTTCATCATGAAGACTCTAATATGGTTAAAGTTGGACAGGTTGGTTCTCAAAAATTGTTGTAAAATAATGTCTGTGTTAATGCAACTGGTCCCAGAAGTACAGTATTAATCCTCAGTTCAATAATATATGATTTGATCTGATTGAATGTTCTTTTTGCTCATATTTAAACTAAAAATGCGTGTTTGATTTTTAATCTAAAATATGCTCCTCACTGATGTCAAAATGAGTTTTATGATTATATTCATGTAACTAAAATGAATAACTCTGATAGTTTATATAAAAGTCAAGCCTTGGACCTTGGACACAAAGTAGAGAAAGCTCATTTAACTTTCTAAATGCCATGTATGCATATACAGTATACATCTATACTATAACTAAATTATCATCTAGATAAATATGCAGCAATGTAAAGATTACTACTCTATAAGCTTGTTATGCTACTTTAAATGCCTGAGCACTTGAAAGCAGGATGTATTCTGATTGTCTATCAATGTTTTAATATCACTCATCAGCTGGAAAACATTCTGAAAGTAGTTTATTTTCCTGTCTCATTATCATTCATTATGTGCCATGTATGTTTTATAATGTAGTGTCATGTGTAGTGATCTGATCTTTAGAGTTAGAGCAATTATTTAACACTTTCTGGTTAGTGTTGTTTTGGTAAACAGGACTTTGTTCTTTTGTGATTTAAGAGTGGTGATTTAATATGGGGTTCTGTTTCTTTTGTCACAGGTAGCGGTGAAAATCATAGACAAGACACAGCTCAACTCGTCTAGTCTTCAAAAAGTGAGTCTGCAGATGTGATCTGTCTCTATCTGTATATCTGTGTCTGGAGAGAGGGCACAGAGGGGGTAATTACAGGAAGACAGGCAGAAGGATTTCCTCTGACGTGGATATGAAAGGGGTTCTGCTTTACTTTCACGCAAATATACACCACCTACGCTGCTCATGCATCATTAGCTTTTTGGATGTAACTGCTGCAGAGTCCTGGTGGACATTAAATTAATGAGGCTGAGGAATTGTTCCTGCCACTAGTGAAATTTTAACAATGCATTTCTGCTGGAAAATGTTAATACACCGAAGTGGTCAGTAGGATTATTTAAGATATGGATTTTTATGTTTTTATGTGCATTTTTAAACTAATGATATGAAAGATTATAAGGATTTCTTAAAGATGTCTTGAAATTAAAATAAAACATTTTAGATGTTTGTTATAATCTCTTAGTTTTAAGGATATTTTAGCTAATGTGCTCCAAAACAGTGACAAAATTTGCGTTTAGAAGATATAAAACTGACATAAACAACCAAAGCTTGCAGTTTGTCACTTCCACCCATGGATTTTTTTCACCTCACCTCATACTTCAGTTTCTTGACCAATCAAATGCTCTCTAGTATCTGACATGCCCCGCCCCCTTCAAGATGATTCTAGTTTGTTTGTCATTTGATGCTCGTGAGCTCAATCACTGTCGCTGTCAGAGCTGTGATAAAAACTAATCGACATTCATACCCTAAAATCAATCTTCAGGCCAAATTTTTCAAGAACTTTTCCTACCGCGTGTGGAGTCTTGTGACCCTGCTCTGTAAAGACTGATTTATACTCGCACAGCCTTTCCGTGGTCGCATACCCACGCACCTCTCAAAAAAATTTAATTACACGTCGCAATGACATGTAGCGCAGGGTTTGTGATTGGTCGGTTTGATAGTGGTGATGAGTGCGGGCGGCAAAAAATTTATGTTGATGTTCAATAAATAATCATAGATAGTAGATAGTGTGTTTCCTTCAATTATTTTAAAACCCTAATGCATGCTTCATTTAAAAATCTCTCACCTGTAATATGTGTGCATATTTTCTCTACAAAACTTGTCAGTGTACTATGAGGGCAAAAAAAACATTTAATTAATTAATTAATTGTTCATTAATAGTAATCGAGGTAAAATGTTAAATTAATCGAGATTTTGATTTAAGGCCGAATCACCCAGCCCTACTACTGGCTGTTTTTGTAAAAGGGGAGGAGCTACTCTGTCCCACCCTCTCTTAGTTTTTTTCTGTTAAGATTAGTCAAACATCGAATAAAAACATGCAAATTTCAAAGCACTTCATGGCACCTTTAAGGTCTGTGAAAATAAAATTAAATACATTAAAATAGATTACACATTTTAAATTGTGGTCAAATATAACGGTTTTTATTATTAAATTCAGCCTTGGGGATTATAACATTTAATTGGCCTCACAAGTTTTCATTGGTGGATCCCTATATTATGCCTGTGTTTAAACTAAAATAAAACATCTGTGTAAATTATTTAAACAAACAATTGTAAAATCTTGTGTATATATGTAGATTTTTCATTGTTCTTTTATGACATAATGTATTAGTAATAAATTAGTATTAATGTATTAGTAGTAACTCCAACATAATTTTTTTGTTGGTCTTATTTGGTCTGCCAGTTTTACTTAAAACACTCACAGCAGTCTTTTGTGTGTGTGTGTGTGTGTGTGTGTGTAATTTTTAAGAATTTGAAATGAAATGGCAAACTGTAATACTGACACTGCCTTGACTGCTGCGAGTAGCATTTTGTTAAATATGTAAATACATGCTGCATGTTTTCTTCTCAATAGCAAAATAAACATACAACTGAAATTGAGGTGGTTAAAAGCTGCAGTTAAGCATCTGATAATCGCTATGTGGATGTTTGCACAAGCTCTGCAATTTGGCACTTGAGTCAAGCAACATCACGTTTATTTAAATAGCACATTATAGACTGCAAAAAAGCAAGCAGCTTTAATAAAAAACATGGTCAGTTTCACTTTTCATTCTAATTACACTTCAGTTTTTACTATTAATCAACCCTTTAGTGTGTGTGTTTGTATTTGAACTCCTAAAATAAACAACAAACAAACTGATTTATTCAATATAATGCTTCCAGGACTTGTTGTGTTGTTGTGTTGTCTTAAAAACCCTATAAAAGCAACCTGACCAGACTTAGGGGCTGGTTAGACGACAGTGTTTTCAGCCGAAAACTGAAAACCTTTTATGTGTTTTCCCTGGTACATTTGATTGGTGCATTTTTAGGACTTGTCACAAAGTGGAAGTAACCTTGTTGCCACAGGTTTTTAAAAACACATTTTTGCCATTGTTGTCATGTAAATGTAGGCTGAGAAACCAGCAAATGACCTTAAAGGTCCTGTGAAGTGCTTTGACGTGCATTTTTTCTTCATTGTTTAACGTGATCTCAACTGAAACGCAAAAAGAGGGTGGGACATCAAGTAGCCCCTCCGTAAAAAAAAAAAAAAAACAGCCAATATCATTTAGTTTTTATCACAGTCTTCCAGTGCCAATGGTTGAGATCAAGCTCATCAAATAAAAAGCAAAAGAAGGGGGTGGGGCATGTCAGATACTAGAGACCATTTGATTGGTCAAGATTTGATGAGAAACTGAAGTTTAAGGTAACGTGAAAAAAGCCATGTTTTTCATTTCATTTAGGCGAAAGTGACAAACTACAAGCTTTACATTTATAGTGCTTTATATATTCTAAATGCAAATTTTGTCATTGTTTTGTAGCACAGAGATATTCTTAATGCCATCTAAGGAGCCAATCACACTGAACGCGCTTTACGTTCCAAAAGCGCAAGCCGCACCACACTGCCTTTTTGGTTGACAAAAAAAATGAGCATCTTTAAAAGTCACTTATTATTGTGTTTTTGCCATGTGTTTTTGTGTATTTTTTTATTTAATTTTTTTTTGTGATCGGCCCCTAAATGGTTATCGATTTAACAGGTAATAGACAATTTTCACAAATTTTCTGACATATTTTCTCATTTCTTTATTTTATCAGGTCTTCCGAGAAGTGAGAATCATGAAGCTTCTGAATCATCCAAACATTGGTGAGTGATTCAGAAAAAAGCCATCGAACAGGCCACACCACAATTATTAGACTTGTTTTTTATGTGAATTGTTGAAAAGTCTGAGTGAAATCAAAAATTACAGTGTTTGTTTTGCTAGCTCACATTGTTATTGTTAAGGTGAAAAATTAATCAGTGCAGGTTATTTCACTGAAAAAAAAAGTTTGTTTTGGTAATCTTCAATGAAACTCTGACCATTTGCTTCCGTCTTTGGAGTGCTGATCCTTTTGTTAACGTCAACCTGAGGATTTCCATAGCAACCTCATAATAATACTTTCTTTTACCATTTGTTTGCTGTAAGGCAGTGGTCCCCATCCCCTGGGCCGTGGACTGGTACCAGTCCGTGGATCAATTGGTACTGGGCTGCACAAGAAATCATGAATTATTTTCATTTTATTTATTATCTGAATGACGGCCTTATAAACAAATTCTTTATTTCCAACAGAGGCATGCATTTTGCGTGCGCATGTTATGAGTGGTAGAGCGGTGCTTGCGTATTGGGGTTGAAAACGTTTAATCTTTTCAGAATTCTGCGAGTGCACCACAAGTCTTGTTACAAGAACTGACCAATCAACTTCATACTTTGAACACCTAAACACTGCAGTGCTTTTTAATTTTCCCCATAAATAAAATTTGTATCAGAGTTTCAGATTGTCATCCTCAGAAAAAAGTTGATGGTCGCCTAGCAATCTACATTGAGTAGATGTTAATAAAATACAATAAATGGGAGATTTAATAAATATAATAAATAATTCTCATTAACTTCCGGCCGCAAACGTATTTGATCTAGCAACAACCTGGTAAAATTGTCAAGCGTTGACCTTTCCGCATTGATAAAAAGGTTGGGGACCACTGCTATAAAGGAATGATGTAAAAAAGAAAGCCCCAGACGCACCAGACGCGCACATTTGCATGTTATTTAAAATGAAACTCTTCAGATAACGCTCTGTGGCGTGGCAGGAATATGAAGTGCCCTGAGCAGGGCCAGCGGGTCCATAGAGGCGACCTAGGCGGCAGAATAGTGAGCGAACCCCCCGGTCCTCACTTTCATCCGCGACCCACCAAAACTCACAAACACTGGCGGCGAGGAGAGTGATAAAGTGGTAAATGTTGAGCCCAATGAGCCTTACATCTAAAAATAAAGCAAGGGTGTTTCTTTGGTGACGTCGCTTTGACTCACATGCTGAAAATGTCGGACGTGAAACAACAAACTGAGGATATGGTAATGCGCACCTGTCAATCAATATTGGTGGGCGGGGGGACCGCACTCCTACGTCAAGTTGCGGTTGATCTCAAAACCGATCCAATTGGTCCACCATTTTTATGTTGTTAAATTGAAAAAAAAGGACTGAGTGTGTTTATATCACCCCAATATGACGGTCTATTCACTAAACCTACACATATTTCTGTCCAAACAGCTTGAAAAGTAGATTTTTTACCATAGGTGCCCTTTAAATAACCCTTTAACTGTCCCATCAACAAAATATTTGGATTGCATTTCTTAACTCCTCATGTCGCAAGTTAACACACTCAATGCATTTTTTTTTAACACATCCCATAAATCCTAAGATATCAACCTCTACCAAATAGTTGAAATGTCTGTTTATGGTAAAAGTACCGAAATTAATACATTTACTATAAAAATATGAAGTGTAAGACCAATTTATTAAAAAATATATTCAAATAAAACGTTTTTGAATACTAAATCATCTTTATTTTTTGAAGTATGCCATAAAATATTTCAGAACCTCATTTAACATGTTTTTTTTTTTTTACAATAAAATCAAAATCAAGTGTAATAGTGCAACAGGATTATGTTAGTGAGATGTTTTTGTAAACCAACAATGCTGTGTGTGTAAACCATTATTTAAAACAGCCATTCTTTAAATGACTTTAACAATCATTATTTAAAACAGTCAAAACATGGTCAACCATTTGGTAGAGCAGGCAGTTAAAGGGATTAACTATAGTTGTAGATATCATCATCCTGAACTTTGATATAGATGCTAAATGAATGTGTTTTTTAATATGTGCTGATTTGCACTTGCTGAAACGTTCACATGAGTCAGATATTGTTGATATATTGAATTCTGTGTTTATGTGTGTGTGTTTGCCTGTGCTGTCTTGACGGATATGCTAGCTCATTGGCGCCCAGCTTGAGCTCATAAATATCAAAGCACAGAGCTGAAAAATGAAAGGAGAGACTTTGCTTCTTTGAGGACGCAGCGCTGAGGTTTCAGTCCTGGTTCGGATCCTTTGCTCTCTCTGTTCAGTGTCCGAGCGCGGCTGTGCTGGGATCAGATCACACAATCACAGCCGATTGATCTCAAACACTCCTTAATCTTTCCATGACGACGCACACAAAGTAGGGATTACATATTTTATTTATTGCATTAATGTCAAACAGTAGTGGCCTGTTTTCGTTGAATAAACTTTGATGAATAGAATAGCTCTGAGATTTTGCAAAACGACTCCAAAAGCATGTTGATTTTTGTATTTTTTCTTTATTAATGCATCTCCCTTCTCATTTAGCTTTGAAATATTTCTTTTTTTTCCTTGGGTTTTTGTTTATGAGAGTTTTTTTAATGAGAAACAATTTTTGTCATTGCTGTAAGCTCAGGAAACTCATTCTAATGCTGTTTATAAGTGTAATCTTTAGTTCTGAACTTGGAAAGAATGAAATGCTGGACATAGATTAGAAACATGCTGATATTCAATAATTCAGTAAATCGTGAAAGTGAACGATCACAATATTGATATCAAGGGCATTTCAAAATACTGTAAATAATTGTTTATTATTATTATTATTTAAACTTTCAGTGGCTTTTAAGAATATTTAGGTTGTTGTATTATTGGTTCGTCACAACACCAAATGATTAAAGACTTAACAGGTGATTTATTTTAATATTTATTTTAAATAAACATTTTTACGTTAATCTGCCCTATGACATTTAAAAGTCTGTTTTAGGGATGCAACGACTGACCGATTTCACTATTAAGTGCGCTTTAATTTGTCACGGTTAATAAATCGTAAAGGTTTCTTAACACGGTGTTTCTGCATGGAACAACTTCTGCAACTAAACAAAGTTACGCCAAATGTGCACTAGTTTGAAGGTCTGAGCTTGCACGCCGAGACTAATACCCACACACACTGGATTAACTGTGGCTGAGGCTGTTAATGAAGGGCCATTCACATATTGGGTCTTTTGTGCGTGCAAGTTCATTATTTCCATAGAACATGCTCACGATTTCCAGGTGCGCCTAGTTGAAAGAATGCTGCTAGACAGATCAGCTTCATACTTTGTATGGAATATACACATTTCTACTCCAAAAAAGAAAAAATAATAAAATACCAAACAATTTTGTAATATAATTGATCAAAAGTGCCTTTCAGACAGAGGTTCAGCAGCCTTTGACTACATTTGTTTTCTTTAAAAGGGAAATATTTAGTTAATATGTACAATGTAAAAAATGTAGGGGTGTCAAAATTAAACGTTTCTTCGGTGCACCGCGATGCAGACACGGACAATTCGGTATCGATTCAGTAATAATCATAACCGGTTATTATGTACTGACGTCATTTCTCACATGCGCTATGTCGCCGTAGCTTACTATGGTGAGTGAGGCGAGCGCGAGTATTTACAACGTTCTTACTACGTAAAAACTCAGAAACTGTGCACAATTTCACTGCGTGTGTGTTTGCTGAACACTGTTTCACTGACACTTACAGCAAAAGCCCCTATTTCACGGCAATTAGGAGAATGAAAGTAATCTCCATTTCTCTCTCTCTCACTGTTGCCCATGAGTGCATCTGTGAAGAGCGCCAGCGTGTAAGAGCCAATCGCAGCCCTTTCTGTTGAGCATGTGACCAATCAAAGGGGTGTAAGAAAGAACTTGATAGACAAGGCTCAGAAAGCGAGCGGGATATTTATATTTGTTTATTTGCTATAAATGCTTGTGTTGTTTAAAGGTACAGTTTATATATCTGACTGTTTGTATTAAAGGACAAACTTGTTTTACAAATAGTATATAAATATATTTATACATTTTAATGCAAGAATTGCTGTGCTGTGAAGAAAATATAAAACTGTGTATGGAAAGAATCGTCAATGCACCGTGATGCACCGAGATATCGAATTGAACCAAATCGATGGCATGATAATCGTAACCGAACCGAACCGTTAGACCAGTGTAGATTTACACCTCTAAAAAAATGTCATATTTTTATGCTGATTTTAACTCATTTTAATAAGATTTAAAAAGTTAATCGTTTCAACTAAAATTAAGTTATACAAATTGTAATGTAAAATCTTTTGCTGGTTTGATTGATGCAAGTTTAGATGACTAGAAAAGTTCATTTGAATCAGCAAAAATTTAAATCGGTAGGAATTGTTTTACAGCGTAGCTTAGATTTACATTAGACAAATACATTTTTAAAATTTGTTTATTTATTTATTCATTGTTCTGTCATTTATTTTCAGTGTAAAATTATTACTTATGTTTAAATGCCAAAACCTTTTTTCACTTATTTTTACGTCCAAAGAAAAATAGACTATTGTTTGTCTTTAATATTAATTTGTGCTATATTAATTGGTTACTGAGCTGCAATAAATAACACTTCAAACTTCTAAACTAGTTGTTGTGTTTTAAAATGAACAAATGCATAATAATTGTGATAACCGTGAAACTGTGATTATTACTCAGACTATAATCATACAACCAAAATCTATAATCGTTGCATTCCTATTCTGTTTTCAATCTTCAATGATGTAATAATTTTCATTTTTGAGGTCAACTATCCCTTTAAACAGTATCAAATGGCATATTTTCATTATTTTTTTTAGAAAAATACGAGAATGAAGTGTTTAGAATACAAACTAAACCAATGAAAAAATCAACTGACTGTTGATTAAAAGTACTGACAGTTTGTGTAAGGAACTCTCTTTGGGCCAATAATAAAACCCAGCAGCCTGTGTTCAATGTGTGTAAGTGTTTTGTTTGTGCTTCTGTCAAATTTACTTAGTTTATTGGAATTGTGTTGCAGTTTAATATTCTCTGTGTTTAAATCTGTTTTAATTTCAGTGATTAAAACTGTGTTTCTACAAATTACAAATATTGATTACATACGGATTTAGATATCTGATTGTTCTGAATATAATAGTTTTAAATGTATTTGTTAGGGACCATTTCCCAGTGATGGGTTGCAGCTGGAAGGGCATTCGCTGCGTAAAACATATGCTGGATAAGTTGGCGGTTCATTCCGCTGTGGCGACCCCAGATTAATAAAGGGACTAAGTAAAATAAAATAAATGAATGAATGTTACAGACCAGATATTGCATTGAGCCTCATGTTGACTATAAACTCGTCAGCCTGACATAGTTAGAGATCTGTTGACTAATACATTTAATTTGACCTTCTGCTGTTTGCTTTGTTACGTTCATACAATTTGTCAGTTGTGGACAATAGAATTATCTTGATTGCAGAGAGACACAGCAGCATGTCTGAATACAGAGACTGGCATAACACGTGCAGGTTTTTTTTAGCTGCACAATTCCAAAGATCCTAGTGCCACATTGTCTTAAAGTCCACATAACCCAGAAGTTGTGACAGTTTTTTTAGTATTGTAACTCATTTTCCAGAGAAATGGAATATTAAATGAAAAAACAGTGGGTGTGGCTTGTTTTTTATACTGGAAGCTGATTGGCTGTAGTAAAGTGGGCTGCATTTCATTCAGAAAGATCAGGAAAAGGGTTTGGGGTGAGCTATTACCACTTTTGGTTATTACATCCTAACAAACACCGCATTCTTACCATTTCTGTTTGTTATCATAGCATTGTAAAAACTGACAGTTGGAGGGGCGTGGTTAACATACTTAACCACACCCCTCCAACTGTCAGTTTTTACAGCTGAGGCTTTTTTTTTTCTTAATGACATGCAGCACAGATGAATTGTTCACCACAAAACTAGCAATGTGAGCTAACAATATCAAATATGGTTAGTTTCGTGTGTCGTGTTCAAAATAAATTCAAGATAATAAAGGTTTCACTGAATGTTTTGCTGGGAGGTTTGAATCTGGTCTGAGGGAGAACACAGTAGTTAGTGCCACATTGAAGGAACGCAATTTTTTAGTCACTACTGAAAGGGACTATTGTGAAATTGAGAGCATTTACCAATCGCAATGAGATGAACATGATAGCAACATGAAATGGATTCTTAAATCATATGAGGTATATAGACATTTTTTTGTGGACTTAAGCTGAGTGGAAAGTTGCCTATGTCTAGGCAAATGGCCCTTTGGGTGCTTGCTTCATGATCTCATCTCCTGATTATGATTATTTTTGCATGATATCTGTTTTTGTGAAAGCTCTTGTGCTCAGACTTATCAAGAATTTCAGGATTTACATTATATACAGTGAAAATGACACAGGACACAATACTATTAAGCAGTTTTTCCATTATTGTGCTGAATGGTTCTAAGAACAGTCGGCTATGGTTCCAGCTGTTTTTCCATATGCGCCTGGAATGGCCTGGTATGATTACAAATATTTATCTGCTCAGAATTTTCTACCTGGTTAGACAAGCGTTCTGGTAGTGCCGGTGACATCAACACTCTTTCCTGGCTGTCAGTTTCTCCATAGCTGGCTAAACGGTGGTTTGCGGTTTCTTTTTTCTGTTATTTAACATGGTGTATATCAGACAAAACCAAAAATATCTAATCATCTTTAACATCATTGTTTGCTTTACATTTGTGTACCAAGGAAATGACTGACGCATTAGCATTACATTCCAAAGAGCTTTGACCATTTTCCATGGAAAATAAAACCTTTTGTATTTAAAACTGGACCGGATTGGCACTTAATGGAATGTTGTTGCTTTAAATATTGTGACGCAGTTCCTAGAGAAGTGAAATATTAAATGAGAAAATAGTGGGCGTGGCTTGTTTTTTCTATTACGAGCTGATTGGATGTAGTAAAGTAGGCATTTTATTCACAAAAGGGTTTCAGGAGGTATTACAACCAAACAGAAACCTCCTCTTCACCATTTCTGTTTGTTGTCATAGTGCTGTCTAAACTGACCGTTGGAAGGGTGTGGTTAAGTGTAAACCATGCCCAATATCACAGACAGAAGTAATGTGAGAATTTAACTGAAAACAAACACTAAGAGCATTTTTGTATTTTAATTGAAGATTACAAGGGCAAACACTTTTTTTTTCTTAATGACATGTTCATCACAAAATTAGCAATGTGATCTAAAAAAAACAATATGGTTGGTTTTGATTTTATGTGTACTTAAGCAAAGAGAACAGTTCGGCTGGAAAGTGCAAAAGCAGCTTTACAGTCTCAGCTATTGCTAATCATGGTATTTTTGTTGCCCAGCAAGTTAGCTTTACACTGGTTCCTTTAAATCCTGAACAATAACCCAGTAGGATTTTTCCATAGCCTTTTGGATTATTAAGTTTTTCTCCATCAAAATGTTATTATCCATTATCCTTTGACATTTTTTCATGAAGATAAATCTATAATTAACAAATCAACTGATTTATGAAATAAATGAGTTTACTTGTTTAACATCATGCCATTGAATGCCTGCAACAACCTTAGTTTAGCCACTTTTTCAAGGTGATAATAGCTTTAAAAACTAATTTTCTGTTGTAGAGAAAATGCATTTAAATACCTCGAGGTTGTGTTAACAGCATAAATCAGATTTGGCGTGGTCAGTCTCTGTTTTGATTTGTGATCATCTTTCTTTTTCCCCACCAGTGAAGTTATTTGAGGTGATTGAGACAGACAAGACGCTGTATTTAGTCATGGAGTATGCCAGTGGAGGTGAGTGGGCTGAAAGCCTAGAACTGCTGTCAGCTGTCAATCATGTCAAGAAATAAAAACCAGGACACTGCATTTCAAATAATGACATTCTCTCAACTTCCCTGCTACTTTGCCTCTTTCTGTTCTTCTCCTCCTCCTATTCCTCTTACCTCTTACCTTCAACTGTCATTTTCTATTCTGTTGCAATATTCCTCCTCTCTTTCAGGCGAGGTTTTTGATTACCTTGTTGCTCACGGGAGGATGAAAGAAAAGGAAGCGCGTGCCAAATTTAGACAGGTCAGTGCGAGTGCATGTTACGTGAGTCATACTTCAGTGCCAAAGCTCACATGTACATATGATGAGGTCCGATTCTGGGACCGCTGATGCAAATGTGTCTACTTAGCATTTTTTTTATAATGTAACATATTACAGGTCAAAAAATATAACATATTATAGATTATTTCATCAGGGTGACATTATAGTGCAAATGTTCAACTGAAAATAATAATGTAAATGTACATAAATCCTGCTGATCCAAACAGCACCATGTTTTGATGTTTCTTTAATCAATTTCAAAGACTTTGACTTATTAACTCATTTATATTTGTTTGTTCTTTATTATTTGTATACACACACACACGTATACACTCACTGGCCACTTTATTAGGTACACCTTACTAGTACCGGGTTGGACCTCCTTTTGCTTTCAGAACTGCCCCAATCCTTCGAGGCATATATTTAAAAAGGTACGGGAAATATTCCTAAGATATTTTTTGTCGACTGCACATCCATTGCGCGAATTTCCCGTTCCACCACATCCCAAAGGTGCTCTATTGGATTGAGATCTGGTGACGGTGGAGGCCATTTGAGTACAGTGAACTCATTGCCATGTTCAAGAAACCAGTCTGAGATGATTCACACTTTATGATATGACGCATTATCTTGCTGGATGTAGCCATTAGAAGATGGATACACAGATACACTGTGGTCATAAAGGGATGGACATGGTCAGCAACAATACTCAGGTAGGCTGTGGCGTTGACAAGATGCTCAATTGCTTCTAATTGGTACTAATTGGGCCCAAAGTGCACTCAGACCAGCCTGTCTGGCACCAACATGCCACGTTCAAAGCCACTTAAATCACCTTTCTTCTCCAATCTGATGCTCGGTTTGAACTGCAGCAGATTGTCTTGACCATGTCTATGTGCCTAAATGCATTGAGTTGCTGCCATGTGATTGGCTGATTAGAAATTTGCATTAAGGAGCAGTTGGACAGGTGTACCTAATAAAGGGGCCGGTGAGTGTATATGTATATACTGTATAAAAAAGTGACTTAAATTTGACAAAAAAAATATAAATATAAAATGAAAAAGAAGGATCATGTGACTCTGAAAACCTGAGAAATGTTATATATTTTTCTAATGTATTAAATCTTTTTGAGCATATACATTTTGGATTGTATTGTATGTGACAGGTGGTGTTCAGTGGTTCTTTGCTTTTAGTGTGTCTGTACATGCACATTAACTCTGCCGAGTGCACATGTGTGTGAGTGTATGATGGCCTAATTACTGATAGAACAGCTCAATTAAAGAGGCGCAACTCCAATGAGCTCTCAAAATGACTTCACCTACTCTGCTGATTACTCACCACACCTTCTCTCTTTATCTCTCCAGATTGTCTCAGCTGTGCAGTATTGCCATCAGAAGTGTATTGTACACAGAGATCTCAAGGTGAGAATTTGTTTCTGTGTGTTTGTGAGGAGCTGTTTTGTGTGAACTTGCCCTGAGTGTCAACATCTCTATTCAGCTATACATTCACCTCTCAGATGGTCTTTAGTAGCTCTTCTATGTCTGTCATCAATGTCCATTACAGACGTCCAGGTGAAGGAATAAGTCATCTATATGCACACACACACACACACACACACACACACACACACATGCTATCATGAGTATACTTTGAACTCTGAAACTGCTGACCTCAGATCCTGTCCGTGTTCAGATAAAAGGAAGTGTCTTTCTGGATGAACTGTTCCCTTCATAACTAAAGTTGCTTATTGGTCCAAACCATCATCACAGTGAGCATTGAACCTTGGAGTCATTCTGAACATTCGCATGGACTACAGCATTTTGATATTATCACATTTAAGACAATACTATAGTATACTATAGTATACTAGAGTATTCATATATTAGGGTGATTTCACACCTGTAGATCAATTGTTTTGTTACGAAACAGGGATTAAAATTGTTATAACGTTGCTTTTTGTGGCAAAGTTTCTAAACGGAGCAAAACTATTAAAACAAGTCATGTGCAAGTAAACTATCCACACATTGGTAAGAGTATGGTTTATTTTGTGAGATTCTGCTGAGCTGTTACATGTCGTTATTTTAATTCATGATGATGAGAACTAAGGCATTATAAGCAAAAAGGTGTGCTTTAATTTTGAATGGTGACGCCCACAGACATGGTCATCACCAAATATAGCTCAAGAGGTAAGAATTTCTCATACATAGCCTCATTTCAATTATCAAGGGTTGTAAATTATATATTCTATATCAGATGTCGCGTTGGTATTTTTTTAATTGTTCAGTTAGACAGCATGCTTTAACTTTCGTATTTGTCAGGAAACACACTTTTACCAATAGGACTGACATCCCGTCCTACTCCTCATTCTCTCTTCTTATAATAATACATATGTCTATTACATAACCATAAAGCACTGTGTTATAGCAAAGTCCCTTTAAGGCAAGTCATTTCAATCAGCTGCCATCTTTGAAACGCCTCTCGGGCAGTATGCTCAGGCATTCTGTCTGAATGGGGAAACATCAAATTCTCCAAAACTATTTGCCAAGCTTACGATTACATTACATATTTGAAACCACCAATAAACTTGTTTCATAAGTTTAGTTTCTAAATGTTCGAATTAAACAAAGTCGGCATGTTTTCAGATTGCCCAAGCTAATGTGCACTCAAAAGAAACAAGATCACGACATCAACCTCATTTGTGGCTGTTCTACATATTATCATCCTCTAGATAATGATCGTCTGATTGCACTGGTCTTCAGTAGTAATTCACAAATTGATCTTGAAGGCGAATCTTCTCCGTAAATCACAGCGACTATTTGTTTACAAGTTTCTGGGTGTTTGAGTAGTTGATGTCATATAATGTGCATTTGACAAGACGGACTGGACTGTACCTTGCGTTCGTTTCATACAGATTACAAAACCAAAAACCTTTATAAACCTAAGTGTAGTTGGTTCATTTTAAAAGCACAGATTTGAAGCTTTATTTGAATATATTTCTTCTGTCTGTGAAGCAATTATTTGCTGAGATTCCAATGTGTTTGTTGACCACCAAACTGTCATAAAAGCACACATCTCATCCCCCTGAGAAACGTCAGTCTATAGCGATCGATGATTGGATCCTATACTAGTGGGCGGGGCTTCGTTCGCCATTTTGACTGTTACAAGTTTCTCCATTCAAAATTATATGAGTGACATGTCATGTGTATTCTGTAGTCTTTGGTTATAGCCTGGTTTGTTAGTTCATTGGATAATTGCTTTTATTACAACCGAACTGCTCTAGAGTTTGTTTCAACCAAGTTAAGACCACCTCATTCTGGTGGTCTCGGACGATTGTTTTGGTGTGAATCTGAGCATGATTGCGTGTTTCACATATACCCAAACGAACTGAGCTAGGGGGGCAAATGCACCAGGTTCTGAAACAAACGGCTAGGTGTGAAAGCATACTTAGTAGCTTTATTGAAATGCAGTATAGATGTATACATCTTAAGCTTTATCTACGCTGCAACGTTCATTGCTCATGCTTATCGCCAATGTTTCTGAGACATTTTTTGACATTTATGCCCAAGCGATATTCTCTGGCGATAAGCTGTCAACCTGCAAAATCATTCAATGATATTAGATGGCACTTAATGAAAAACAGAAATACCACAGTACGCTGTGCAACTTTATGCTTCTGATAGTCTGATAGTCATGTTGCACACAAGTTGTCATCACCCTCACATTTTTTCCTTGTGTATTGTTTTGTGTACACTTCCACTTCTGTTTAAGCTCCTCTGCAACAGCACACAAACTCCTGGTCAAAAGATTGTCTGAAAAAGTTCAAGCCAAGGAAAAAAATACGCAAATTGTAACTCGCCACCAAATCCTATTTGATCTGCAGTTCCTGTGTGCTTGGCTGGACCGTTTTGTTCTTGAGTGACACCAAGTTGTGTTTTACTGTAACTTCAGCAGCTCAAGGCAAGTAAATAAAAGAGCCAATCTCAGGGGTCAGCCAGTTTTTAATTTGGCACGTCAACCCAAGAAAATCAAGCCAGAGGCGTATTACACCTGGCATTTTGTGAATTGGTGTGTACACTCACATTTGTGCCTTTTGTTATGCAACTGGATAAACACACACAGAAGTAATCAACAGTTTGTAAGAATTATTATCCACCATAGTTTGTTGTGTTTGCACAAGTAGCAAAATTTTCATAAAATGCAAAAATAAACAACCAGAGCTGTGTTTGGTACCATAACTAAGATAAACTATATGTTGATTTGTGAAATTCAGTATGGAATGTCAGATGGTATAGCGTGGGGATTTAATGACGTATGCTACTAATCAGTCTATGTACTATAACTTTTAAAACAGAAACATGGGGCTATAATTCTATAAACAACACATGTAAACACCTTAATCCTAATATTGCCTTAATAAAAAAAACATTCCTAATGTCCTTGGTGTAGGTCTCTTGCACCCCACTCAGGACCCCCGGAAATGATGTATAGTCTCCGACTGGCTCTGTGTTTGTTCCACTTCTTTACGCTCTTCATCGACCCATTTAATTTTCTCTCCCACACACACTCACGCACACACACACACACACACACACACACACACATTGAGATGTATGCTGAATAATGGCATCGCAGTACTGGAGATGTATTGAGTACAATAGAACAAGGCAGCATTTGACATATTGATTCAATATGAGCACCATAAATAATAAAGCACTTATTCAAGCCTTGTAGTTGCATCATTTTGTGTGTGTGTGTTGCCTTAAACCACACCTCTGTTGTGGCTACAAAGGTTTCTGGCTGTTCAGGTTGGATTGCAGGATCAATATCCTATTTCTTTTAAGTTAAAGGCGTGTTGATTGTTGTGTTGTGTTCAGTGGCACTTGCCCCAGCAAAGCAAATGAAAGTAATTGGAACTGTTTTGTCCTCAATTGTTGCGGTACATGCAGTAACGTAGATAGCATTAGTCAAAAGTTTAGTAGTCCGTAAGATTTTGTTATCTGATTTATTATTGATTATTATTATGATTTTTCTTTTGAAAAATGTATGAATTTGTTTAGTAAGAAAGTGTCAAATTATGAGTTTTTATAGCTTTTTATTTATTTCAGATAAATGCTGTTTATCAAATTTTATCCATTTTATTTTTATCAATGAATCCTTAGTGTATCACAGTTTCATCAAAAATGTTAAGCAGCAAATTTTCGATTGAATGTTTTTATAGTTTGTTTTCAGAATTCTACTTAAATTCAGCGTAGGTTTATATTTCAAGAAACTTTATCAGAATCAGAATCACAAAGAGCTTAATTGCCAGGTATGTTCACACATACGAGGAATTTGTTTTTATGACAGAGCTTCTACACTGCAACAGAATTACAGAGACAGGACAAAAAAACAGATAATAAATATATTTTAAAAATAGAAATAAATAGCGAATGCAAATATACAAATTGACAAGTGTATGTTTAGGTATATTACTATATACAACGTTATGTGTGCAGCTGTTATGTGCAAATTGGCATGTTAAGTATGTTGTTAAATAAATAAATAAGTGTGTATATGTGTATAAAAGTAGTTATGTTTGGTTCACAATGGAGTCAATGTGAGTGTCCCACTTCAGTTCCGGAGAGATCAAGAAAATCTTACAGACCTCTTTCTTTGAATGAAAGTGTACATCCCAATCAACTCAGATTCTTGGACACAATTCTGCTTTCTTAAAGGTCAAAAAACAAACAAACCTTGAACTTATTGACCTTATTCTGCAACGTGGAAGTGCGATTCCGCAATTGTTTTAAAGCTTCAGATGTAGTTGCCTATTGGAGGATTGACTAGGATAGTCAAACTAGGATAATAAACAGCAGAAAGCCACATGCTCTACAAACAAGTGTAGTATGTTCACGACTATACATAAAAAAGAATACTATAATAAGAAAATATCAGTTTGCAACATGAAACACCATAACAAGGGGTTTTTAATGTCCAAAAAATCAATGGAAGTGAAAGAGACCAGAAGTGTCGAGCCAAAAAGATTCCAATGGCTGTGCCCATTCATACATGCAGAATAAGGTCAATAGATCAAAGTTTCTTCTTTCACTCTTCTCCACATTGAGAAGAACCTAGACCTCTTCTTGTGTCAAGTGTGACTGGTTTGTCTACACAACATCTTTCATTAGTGTGATTGGTCAAAGACTATAAAAATCATATTTCAATCAGCCAATGAGTGAACATGCAAATTAGCTATATTAAGTACAACAAAGATAAATTGAAGAGTTTCAAGTAGAAGGACCATATAATTGCATCTTAACCAGGCATGTATGTTGCCCCCATGCCTTATCCATCCCTTTCTTTGTTGCTGTGTGTTTGTGTGTTGTAAAAGTTTGGCTTTATTGGCAGAGTAATATTTAACTCTACAAAACGAGCCCAGTTAGCACCCGCTTCTGTTGCTAGGAAACACGGCCTCCCTTTGCAGCTAAAGTTGGTGTGTAGATGTTGAGTGGCAGCACATAGGGCAAGTGTCTACACACACACACACATATATATATATAATAGCATGAGTGAACTAGTTAGGAAGATTTGAAGAAACACGTTGAAGCATAAGAAAAAACATTTCTAACTGTTGCTGACTGAAATATGAACTTGTACCTGTTTTTCATGTGAGATACAATCTCTTTTTTTTTTCAAAGCATGGTCTTCATTCTGTTCTCTCTTTTTCCTTTAGGCTGAAAATCTTTTATTAGATGCTGACATGAACATAAAGATCGCTGACTTTGGCTTCAGTAATGAGTTTACGGTGGGTAATAAATTGGACACCTTTTGCGGGAGCCCGCCGTATGCAGCCCCTGAGCTTTTCCAGGGCAAGAAGTATGATGGGCCAGAGGTGGATGTGTGGAGTCTGGGTGTCATTCTCTACACACTGGTCAGTGGCTCGCTGCCATTTGATGGACAGAACTTGAAGGTAAGGGACACCAAATGTCTGTCTTAAAGGAATAGTTCCTTAATTTAAATCATCATTTATTCACTCTTTATTTTTTCCAAACCTGTTTAAGTTTCTTTCTTCAGTTTAATAAAAAAAAGATATTCTGAAGAATGTTGGAATGGAAACCATTTAGCCATTGACTTCCATACTATACAGTATATTGTTTTCTATGGACGTCATTAGCTATCAGTTTACAACAGAACAGGAAAAAGAAACTCATCAAGGTTTGGAGCCTTCATTTTGGAATAGAGAGTACATTTTCAGTTTTGGGTGAATGAGACATTTTTAAGGCCCCCTACCTTTTGATTTATTTATTTACCCTTCATAGTTAGTGTAAGATTCTGACGGTGTGTGTCTATCTCTTACGCAGGAGTTGCGAGAGCGTGTGTTGAGAGGGAAGTATCGGATTCCCTTCTATATGTCCACAGACTGTGAGAACCTGCTGAAGAAGTTTCTCATCCTCAATCCTACAAAAAGAGGAAGTTTAGAGGTACACTTGCTTTAGACATATTTAGGTCAAAGTGGAAAAGTTTTCAGGCATCAAAACAGCAAAAGTCTAATTCAGCTTTAACATTTTTTATGTACGTAAGAATATAGAAATTGATTATTTTCTAAGCACTATTTTATTTTATACTTCATAGCAGTGGTCCCAAACATTTTTATCAACACGGACCGGTCAACGCTTGACAGTTTTACCATGGCCTGGGGGGGCATGGGGTGTGGGTGTATGTAGATTGCTAGGCAACCATCAACCATTTTCTCAGAGGATGACAAGCTGAAAAAACATTGCTGCAACTCTGATACAAGTTTTATTTATTGAGGAAATTAAAAAGCACTCCAGTGTTTAAGTGTTCTGTGTTTGTCTGATCATTCAGACTCAGATAATAAATAAAACGAAAATAATTAATGATTTTGTGTGCGGACCGGTACCTATTGATCCATGGACCGGTACCAGTCCGCAGCCCAGTGGTTGGGGACCACTGCTTTATAGTGTACTTTTTAGCACAATTTAAAAAGTCACGATGGAAACAATACTTTGTATACCAAAAAATAAAACGTGCAATTGTCAGATGTATTTAGAAGAAGAATCTTTTAAAGTATTTCAACATATATGATCTGATATTATTGTTTTTTTTATATAAAATTCGTCCTTTACTAGCCACTATGCTTAAAGCCACTCGGTTAAAAAGTTTAAAACATTAAAATAGACACTTGTATGTTATATACTTTCTATGTATAGTCACTTGTAAATTAAATTTGCTCCTCTTTTTAGTTAGACATATTTAGACATCAGATATCTGACTGTGACCTAGAATACAGTAAGACCTCAGATTTAACAAATGTAGCTCACATCAAGTCTCAGTTATGAAAACAGCACAAAATATGAAGAAAAAAAAAAACAACAGTACATACACGTACTCAATTTTTATACTCCACAAAAATAATATAATTTTAATAATTTTCTTTTAGAAAAAGGAAAGCAGTTCCTGGCAAAATGGGATCTTTTTTTGCATAAACTGTGTGTGTGTGTGTGTGTGTGTGTGTGTGTGTGTGTGTTTACAAAAAAAATTCCTTAAGGGCTTTTGTGGATGCTTACAATGTCCTTTACTTTAATTCAGATAATTCATATTTTTACTGAATTTATACACTCGAAAAAGGCTTTTTGCTGGTTGTTTAAACTACTTATTTAGAATAAGCTGAAACGACACAATTCTTGAGTTTTTTGGGACAATTAAGACAATTAAGTTAACTTTTATCGATTTGTGTTGGGACAACATAAAGGAATTGTGTGCAGCATTTTTTACAGTGTAGTCTTATGTAAAAACATTGGTTTGAGATCTCTCTGATTTTGCGTCTCTGTGTCTGCAATCGTCTCAGCAGCAGATCATGAAGGACCGCTGGATGAATGTAGGTTATGAAGACGATGACCTGAAACCCTACATTGAGCCTCAACCAGACTACAAAGACCCCAGGAGAACAGGTGTGTGTTTGCACATTTCAAATAGTCTAGATGTTAGAGTAAAACCTAAATACATGACACCATGTAAAATTGGGAAATGTTTAAAATAATAAAATGACATGGTACATGTTTCACCCACTCAGACATAATGCTTCAGATGGGTTTCTCTCAAGAAGAAATCGAGGACTCTCTCGTCAAGCAAAAGTACAATGAAGTCATGGCAACATACCTGCTGCTCGACTATAGGAATTCAGAGGTACCCAAATACATGAACACACACACACACACGTTAATCAATGCAAACATAGGTGACCAGATCTGATCTTTGAAAATCTCCACTTACAGCTTGACGAGGGGGTCAACCTGTCATTAAAGTCACGCCCAGGAAGTGACCTCACTAATAGCAACGCCCCTTCTCCACCTCATAAGGTACAACGCAGTGTGTCTTCAACTCAGAAACCTGCCAGAAGATCAACAGATCAGGGTGAGTTCGTTGGGAAGTTTTATAGGTCAAATTTATTTATTTATTGATTTGTATTTGATATTGTTTGTTTTATTAGAAAAGATTAGTAACTGGACAGAAAGAAAATGTTTATATTTTTAGGTTGAAGTGCTCAGAGAAGAGATACTGTACATACATACACCCTTAAGTTTGACTTTGTTTGACCCTGTTTTCAGGCTCATACTCGAAAAGGCCTCAGGGAGAAAACAAGCATGGAGTGGAGGATTCTGGGAGGAAAGGTTCAAGTAGCTCCACCAAAGTTCCACCCAGTCCGGTTATCTCCAGCGAACGTAAAAAGAGTTCGACACCCTCTACTGTAAGTCTGGATCTGTTTAGTGATATATTTCTTAGGATTACGGTTAGGTTAGTATAGATTATGGTTAACATTTGGGTTCTGGAAGCTCATTCCACCATGTATATACATTTTGTTTCTGTAAACTGCTGATGACAATAAAAAAAATGTAATAGAATTGTCCAATTTTGTTGTTTACAGCATAAAAAAAGGTTTTATACTAATTATTTTATAGTAATTAATTATAAACGACTCTTTAATGTCTTTTATACATGGACACACGTTTATTAAAAATCTTTACAAGTTCTACATAAATTACAAATAAAACATTAAATAAGGTAATAAAAGACAAATGAGAATATACAAATGTATGTCCAATTAGAGGTTAGGGCTTTGAGTTAATGAGAATCAGAAAATTAAAAGAGAGTAGCTTTTCAGTTCATTCAAAATTTATTAAAGCAACTATTTTAAAAGCTGAAGTGTTTTTATTTTTATATTTGTTACTGAAAATATATATATTATGTACATCGCTCAGCATAAATTTGTCACAGATATGTCTTTTAAGGTAATATTTTCTATAGGATGCTTTATAATAATATATTTGTGCATATACATTAGCGAGTACCGTTAACATTTAACGTATAACATTTAGGTGAAATCTTGGGTAAGACTTTAGAATAATGGTCCATTAGTTAATGTGAGGTAATGTATTTACTAACATTAACTTAATATGAATAATCTTGTATAGGATTTATTCATCATAGTTCAACATTAACTAATGCATTATTAATATCAAATGTTGTGCTTGTTAACATTAGTCAATGCACTATAAGTTAACATGAACTAATGTTATTTAACTTAACATTAACAAAGATGAATACATTTTGTAAAAAATGTTTTGCTAATTATTTTTTATATTAGTAAATGCATTGATTAACATTAACTAATGGACCATTATTCTAAAGTGTTACCAAAGTAGTTTGTAATATTTTGTTTGAATTTAAATGTATTATCTTTCTATTCCGAAAGATATTCGGTGACCAAACTCTTTTTTTTTAATAGATGTAACTGTTTAATTGTTTGAATGCACCATAGATTCTTGGCTGTATTCACTGGGAATTGGACAAAAATATAAATTTTCAAAAGGAGTTGTACTCATTTATGCTGAGTACTGCAAATAA
Source organism: Danio tinwini (assembly GCA_903798205.1). Classification (NCBI taxonomy): domain Eukaryota; kingdom Metazoa; phylum Chordata; class Actinopteri; order Cypriniformes; family Danionidae; genus Danio; species Danio tinwini. Next base: position 9,672,768 of record CAIGQZ010001108.1, read on the forward strand.
CAAGTTGCAAAACTGAGTAATCATTCAAAACCTACTCATCGTTCAAATAATTGTTAGATTGTTAGATGGTCAGATGAATCGATTTTCAAAATAATGGTTTATTTGAGCTCTACCAGAGATACAGTACATGGCTACTAGGGCTGCACGATATTGAGAAAAAGTTGCAATACTTTGTGATATGAAATGAATATAATTTCACCAGATGACACAAATAGCTGTATTTTTAGGTACAGAATATGAATAATTAAGTTTTTAGTCGTATAAAAAATAAAAACTACAAATGTTATCATTTTTTTATGCACAAAAGCACTTAAAATCTTTCAGTCACAGGCCTTAAAAACCAAGCAAATAAAAAACGTTAATTCTATTAAGGCTAAACTATTTTAAACTATGGTTGCTTGACAACTATAATCCCAGTCATTTTTCCTAAAGCATGAATAAACTAAAACTGAACTGATGTGACTATTGCAAAATTGTACATTGCAATATTGATGCTGAATTAATATATTGCACATCTTAATTGCTACCATTAGCTCATCAACCAGTAACTGAAACTACCACTTGTTTAGCTGCATTTTAACCTGTGACTTTCATGTGGACGACAGTCTTGTGTACTTTCCTAATCATGTGCCAACCTCTTGCCATTTCCATTCTCAACTGTCAAAGTAAAAAGAAGTCAAAACTTGTTCAACCTTTAAAACAATGCAAAAAAGGGGAACTGCATCAATTACAACGTTTATCTAGACCGCATGCTTGTTGATCTTTTACAAGCTTATATGAAACAATACGCAAAGCAGCACTGAAGAGCACTCTGTGAGTGCTTATCAACAGCACTAATACAGCACCAAAGTCACGTCATGTTCTTTACTTCGGTTTCCATGTATTTGAAGAACATGTAATTACATTATGGATTGAGGAAGCGTTTGACATAATAGCAGGGTCATTTTTAAACATCTTAACTGCCGCCTCTGTTCTCAGTTACACGAGGTGCTCTGGAAAAGCCTGCTGATATTTTTCAGGCAGCAGATGGTTGGCACAGGGTTTGCCCAGGGTTGAAGTGCACTCTCTGACCGAGAGATCTTTGGCATGACTTTTTTTTTTTTTTGCTTTCCAGTTATTTCTGGGAAAATGCAACAGGGGATGCTATTTTGAGCTTTCACGGACCACATCATACTTGGAGATTCTGGGTTTTTGCATCTATAGAAAGTGTGGCTTTTTAATTTGTTCTCAATGGACAGTTTAAATTAAGCTATTTAAAGTAGGCCCTGTTTGAGGACCGGCCAAGTAGTAGCTCTACCACAGGCTGGATGGATAAGAGAGAGCAAATTTTCACATCTTAAGTAATGGAAAGAAATAGGTTTTGTTTCTGGTTTGTCATTAAACATTCACCCAGGGTTCATAGCAGGGTTGTCTGTTGCATGCTTGACTGCCGTCGTGATCCACAAGCATGCTTGGATTTGCTTTCACAATTCCAGTGTTAATTAATAAAAATGGGCATATAACATAAGAATAATCTAGTAATTAGACGTTGCTATAAAATGTTATTGTAATAATTAAAATAAAAATGTAAAATGTCAATCAATTAAAAAAACACTATAAAGTTGTTCTAATAACTCTTAAAATAGTCATCATCATCAGCCATCATAAAAACAATATTTTATTAATTATTTAAAAATATTAATTAAATATT
>CAIGQZ010001108.1:9674857-9686552 GCA_903798205.1 Danio tinwini
AACCACTAATATTTTTTATGAGTTATATTAAATATTATTATGTTAGTCAATTAGTAATTAGTAAATACTAGTATATTAGTAAATTATTTAAGTATGTTTACTAATATTTTTATAAAATTATAATTTGACATTTAAATTTCTTTCTTTTTATTTACTTTGTCTATCTGTCTGTCTGTCTATCTATCTATCTATCTATCTATCCATCTATCTCTCTGTCTGTCTATCTGTCTATCTATCCATCTAACTATCTATCCATCCATTCATCCATCTTTCTCTGTCTATCCATCCATCCGTCTATCCATCCTTCTGTTCATTTATTAATTTTTCTAGTTGTTTTATTTAATAGTAACAACATGGCTTTCTTTGTGTGTGGCAACAGATACCAAGCTGTTAAATGTTTACTTGTGGATTGCCCTACTTTTATTTTTATTAGACAACAATTTTTATCTGGAGAGACTTTAAATTAAATATTTTAAAATGTAAATCCTTCCAAAATTACACATTTTTTATTCAAAGTAAACCTTATAAAACAATCTTAGAATTGTATCTATATATTATTATTATGTATGTATTTTTCTTATGTGTTATTTATTGCTGTTGATGTCTTTTTTTATTGTTCTATTTTCTTAATATTATAGACAAGTGATATTTATAAAAATGTGGTACATTAAATCTGTTTTTTGCCATGATATAACCAGAGAAGCTGATATGGTAATAAATTCAAAACTCTCCTGTGTGTGTGTTCTTTCAGAATAGTATCCTGTCCACAGGCACAAGCCGCAGCAGAAACTCCCCTATTTCTGAGAGAGCCACTCTGGGAGTGCAAAACGGCAAGGACAGGTACACCCAGAACCACTCACACATCTGATGAAAGATTGTTTATCTCAACAAAGGCAAAGTTCAGGAAAAAAAAAACACTTGCCTTTCTCCTGTGTCTCACACATACGGGCACAGTTCATCCCTGCAGATAAGATCACTAACAAAACCAATCACCAGTTTTCTGTAGTTTACACCACACACATACTGTACACACACACGCCCACAGTCTACATATCTCTATTATATTTTTGTTATTGGACATTACCTGCCTTGGAGCCCAAACTGACATTTATTAAATCCCCATAAACCTTGCCAGACTCTCATACATCATCTACATTATTGATGCCAAGAGTACCATCTCAACAAGTCCCACACACTAATAGGGAACAGGGAAAAGGACCATTTATTTATCTTAAGAACAATTTAATTGCCTTAATAATTGCTTAAATCTGTGAAGTGCTGATAATGCAAGCATAGCACTGATAAAATGTCATCTAAGCCCCTTATAAACCACCCACAGTCATCGCTTTAGAAGCAAAGTCAATCACCCCTCACTTCCTGTGCACCTCTGACCATTGATCCATCATAACTCCTACCCCATCAGGACTCATTTTGCTGCTTATGCTCACACTCCACACAGTCCAGTGTCTTCACTGTATCAATTTTGCATAAGCATATGCATGAGATGTATTTTGAAAAAACAGAGATAGGTCTTTCTGCATACTGGAGCAATGTTTCACAATGATGGTGCCGTCTCATTGGCCAAAATAAATGGTGACCATCAGCATGCAAATTATGAAGATGCTGCAATTTGTCAGGAGTTTAATCAATAATTATAATAAAAATAACAATTGTATAATTGAGTTTAAGTTGTGAGAACTTAAATGTACATTTCCAGTGCAGAAAGCCCAATGCCATTAATCATGATAAAGGCTTGTTCAGACCAAGTGTAAATAAACAGGGATGATGGCAAGGAAGGAAGCAACACATACACAGTACAATTCCTTTACGTCATCCCAAAACAAATCAATTAAATTAATGTAATCGTTTTTACAAAGTGGATTGAACATAAAACAAGTTGTCTCCAACATAAAATAAGAATTATGTTGTTTCAACTCATTTTAAAGGTCCCATGAAATTAAAATTTATTTTTTTAGATGTTAGTATAAGTATTATTAGTTTTAAGGGTATCTGTTAGCTAGTGTTCTCCGAAACAGTGACAAAATTCATGTTTAGAAGATATAAAACTGATATAAAGATGCAAAGTTTGTAGTTTGTCACTTCTGCCTAAATTGATTAACGGTTTAATTCATATCACCTTACACTTCAGTTTCTCTCAAATCTTGACCTATCAGATGCACTCTAGAGTCTGACATGGCCCACCCCATTCAAGATGCTTCTCATTTGTTTTTAATTTGATTTATCACCACTCTCACTGGCAGAGTGGTGATAAAACAAAATGCTACTGGCTGTTTTTACAGGCTAATATATTGTGCAGCCCTAACTTGAATATAGGTTAGTTGTCTTTACTTCTTTTCTGTCCTTGGCCAAAAACTTTCTCTCACATTGTTAGTGCTGTGTAAGCATTATCAAAATCAACTTTACATAGATATAAAACAAATTTAAACAAAATAGATTGTTGCGTGTTCTATGATATGCTGTAATAAATTTGTACGTTATTTTTTTTTATTATTATTTACCATGTATATGTAGACATGACATGAAACATTACATCATGAAAATGTACTTGAAAGTTCTGGAAAAGTCATGGAATTTTAGTATTAAAATGTGTTTGAACCCTACAATTGCAAAAATATAGTTTTACAGTATGATGTTTTTATATTCTAATCTTCACAGAAATCCCAAAAAATAGTTTCCACTAAATGAATTCACTCTGAGTACATTTACATGGACACCAATAATCCGATTTTAATCCGATTAAGACAATACTCTGATTAAGAGTCCATGTAAACAGCAATTTTTGATTATCCTAATTAAACTAAAGTCATAATCAAACTAAACAGAAATTGAATTAAGACGTGAAGTATGCCGATTTTAGTCGCATTATTGAAGTACAGTACAGGCATGTAAACACCGCAATCAAACTATTACCGTCGTGTAGGACTTTTTTCTTGCATTTTGCGACAGGATGGTCTAAACACACATGGCTGTTTGACACTATTCTCTGCACCTACGGAGTCAGTGAAGGACCAAAGACACCTGCATTGCGAAACGCTGAGGGTTTTTTTTCCATACGGCATGCGGTATCAAATTCCATTAAAACAACTCTTTTCCAGCAGTTCATACTCGCATCCAATATCTCGTTTGTCACGGGGGGCATGCATGAAATGTCCTTAAATGAAAGTGAAAGTGCCGAACTGCAGTTAAAGTCGACAAATTAAAAATGAACCACCAAAATTACATGAAACTCCGGAGGAAATGTGGATATCTTGGTGACGCAATGACGTTTATCGAATTATGTGCTCTAACATGTAAAACGGGATCATGAAAGGAACATTCAAAAAGCAACTCATGTAAACACCTTAATCATTGTTATTGTCTTATTTAGATTAAGACAAATAATTTGACTACTGATGTCCATGTAAATGTAGTCAGTGTTACTGCATTCCTGACATGAATCAAACCCTCACCTCTTAGATATCAAATCAAGACATTGGCCATAAAAGAACAATACCAGAAGAGGGAAAGGGATTTGTAGATCTACTAGTTTAATAGCAACCAACATTTAAAGAGGATCAAAAAAGATTTTTTAAATTGTTCATGAACAAGAGTTGATGGTGATCAATACTTTTACGACAACTTTGATGAAATGTTGTGATCCAATGTGATCAAATTTGGACTATTGTATATAAATATTAGCATTGCTGTGTAGTTTCAATTGTATGTATAGTCACATCATGGACCAAATGTCATTTTTGTGTCTGGTACCCTTTGAAACTTGGTGTGAACAAGCTTTTAACTGCTGTTATTAGAGCTGTGCTGTGCTGCTCTATGGGTGGATATCTGTAAGTATAGGGACACTGTATTAAAGACCCCATGAACTCAGATTGTGCTTTCCAGAAGAAAAGCAACACTCTTTTCTAATATGTCTTATTCTAGCATGTTGCAAATCATGTGCCATATACTAAAGACTATTTTGAACAAGATGTGATGTTTTTCTGTTAAAGTTGTGAATATTGCGATCTTTCAAAAGAACGGTTTCATGGGGTCTTTAGGAGTTTTAACCATTAGTCCTTTTAATGCTCCTGCAGGTTTTGTGTGTGTTTTCTCATGAGCTTATCTGAAGGCATTCAGCCAGTGTGTCGGGTTAAATATTCCCCACACATCCTTCTTCCTTTCCATCTCTCTCTCTCTTTCTTTCTCTGCTGGTTTGTTTGTCTTTGTTTTGTTTTTTTCTTCCGTCTGTGCTGTGTGAATGTGTGCAATTTTGTGTGAAATGTTTCGCGAATGTGTGTGTAGCTTTTATTGGATTAGGGCGGCTTGTGATGGAAAAAAGCACCATTAACTCTGTTGTAAGGTTGCTCTAGTTGTCTGTAATAGGCTTAGCTTCTCTCTGCCACATAGCAAGGTGATAGCATGTTATTTCTCCACCACAAGCTCGACTAATCCTTGCATAGTGGTGCGCGCGTGTGTATGAGTGTGTGTGTGTGTGTGTTTCTTTTGTGCTTTTCTGTGAAATCAGCACTCTGTTTGACCTCTTTCTCCATCCCTCCCCCTCTCTCTTGTACCATTCACCACTGTCTGCAGCTTTATGAGGTCTATCTATCCATCTATCCATCTATCCATCTATCTATCTATCTATCTATCTATCTATCTATCTATCTATCTATCTGTCTATCTGTCTATATGTATATCCATCCATCCATCCATCCATCTATTTTTTGTTATATCGTCCATATATCTATGTTCATCTATTGCTATCTGTTGCTTTATTTTGTCTGTCGCTCTATCTGTTGCTCTATCATTCATCTATCTATTCCTCTATTGCTGTCTGTTGTTCTACCTGTCTGCTTGTCACTGTCTGTCTAGCTGTTGCTCTGTTATTCTGTTGCTCAATCTATCACTTTATCTATTGCTATGTCTTTCATCTGTGTGTCGTTTCTGTTTATCTGTCAGATGCTCTGTTTGTTGCTCTATCTGTTCATCTGTCATTCTGCTTCGGTATCAGTTTATCTGTTGCTTTATTATTGCTCTGTTTTGTCTATATATTTATTAGTACATTTAAAGAGTTCAGATGCAAAAACCTCTAAGTGCTTCAGAAATTTTGATCAAAAACGAAAAATTTTCTCAGCTTTTTTTGTTTATGTTGAGTTATTTAACTTTAAAGGCCATGAAAATAACTTATTCTTTGCCATAAATGTGATATTGCTGAACCTACACACCTAAACACTGAAAATTTCAGATGGTAATTAGATGTTTTTGCATTACTCTGTCTGCCTGTCGGTCTATCTACTATCAGTTTATCTATTAATATGTCTATCTAGCTCTGTCAGTAACAGGCTCTATCTCTCAGTCTGTCTATCCTAAATATCTTTGTCTGCTGGTCTATTTGTCTCCATCATGCTTTCTAATGTGTGCAAAGTTTTGTTTCTAATGGAATGCTTCTCCCTCCCTCCCTGCCTCCACACATACGCGCACACATTTGTGTTTATGTGTGTGTGGATTTGTGCGTGTGTGTACGGAGGGGCTGCTCTCTCTCTCCCCCTCAGCCTGAGCACCCCTGGGTCCCGCGCCTCCACGGCCTCGGCTGGCCCTGTGCTCTCTTCATCCTCCTCTTCCTCACGCACCCGCCATCACAAGTCCCTGTCCACCTCCGCCCATCCCAGTCCCGCAGACCTGCACTCACACCGGCCCAGGCAAGTCCCCTCGCCGCCAAAGAGAAAACCCAAAAGGAAAGCAGTCATATCATTGTACTACTGTACAGTGTCGCATAGAAAATCTGCAGCATGTCTCAAGGGTTTATACATTTTTAGAAATCGTGTACTTGGCAGAGAAAGAGCTTGGAAATGGTCGTGCTACAAAACAAGATACATTTTCAGTTCCCTTCTGAAAAAGACCAGAAGTCTATCGTTAATTATGCTCGTGTCTCCTCTTGACTAAGGCCATGTCCAAGCAAACATGGGTATGTTTATAAACAGGGTCTTCACTGCTTTCATTTTTTTAAAGAAATCTCTATCCACATGAAAATGCATAAATGCACTGTGATGCATGTTAAGGGCATGTTGAACCAACAGGCGGCGATAATGATATTTTTATGCTACGTTCACACCAAACAGGGAATTAAATATATTTTGAGTCGATGCAAACAGGGGCAGACTTAACCAATAAGCAAGGTAAGCAGCTTCTTAGGGCCTTGAGGAATTAGGGGGCCCCGACCAATGCCAAGAAGCCTTTATAAATCATATAGCTTAGGGGTCTCAGGCCCGCGGGCCATTTGCGGGCCCCCTCCTCCGTCCTCCAGCCTGCAACTGACGTCAAAAATATAACAAAATTCGGCCCAACAAAACATATATTTTTGAATGACTATCATTTTTGTGCAGTCGCATATACACTTGTGGTTTTGACCCCCCACCTACTGGACATTTAAGGTACAGTACTATATATTCAGCTTACTTTCGGTTTCTCTCAGTGTGCGGTCGAGAGTAACGCACATGCAGATTATTTCTGGGGCTGATTTAAACGTTGAAATACATGTCTGTAAGTGCTCAATTTTTTACTAAAGCTCTTTTTTTGTAAATATTCAAGGGTCATTTGATTTTAATCATTTTTATACCACCTGTATTGTGTTGTACAAACACTTCATGGCTTATGCTGGTGGTGTAAATATGATAATTTTGCTAATATTCCATTCAAATGGTCTCAATAATAGATTTTTCTAATATTCATATTATGATTTGTATAAAAAATGTGCATTAGTTAAATTTTACTGCTGGCTGAATTAAACATGTTAAAGTAAATGTGAATATATACGTACTTTCCCCCTCTTTGTTGTAGTTTTACAAAAAAAGAATGATATTGAAAAGAACAATTGCCAGTAAAGTCAATAAAGTTACCCAAACTGAATTCTGCTGTCTTACGCTATCTGTTAAACTTTTGGTTAAGCAACAATTAAATGGGACAGAATTGGCCCCCCGCCAATTTGAGTTTGAGACCCCTGATATAGCTCTTTTATAAATTTTCTATCATATGTTGTAAAATCTGTCTAGAGCTGTTACGATTTTAACATTGTTACTTCTTTTCAAATCTGGGGCCCCCATATGATAAGTAAACCGTTCCTTCCGTACCGCACATTTGCGAGGTGTGAGTGGTTCAAATACACTGCCAGTCTGCCAGCGATCAGAGTAGAGGTATAGGTAGAGTGTACAAGAGTGAGAATATTTAAGGAAAAAAATTGAAACAAGGCAATCAATGAAACAGCTTCCTCAGCGACCCTGCTTTCTGGCCGAAACACCTGTTAGATGATGAGCGCTGTGAGTTTGTTAAGAGAGGGATTGTTCAAATAAAAATAATATTTGTGAAAATTAACGGCCGCCAATTCACAAACATCAATTATTTAATTCATATGAAAAATGGTGACAAGATTAGTTTGATTGATTTTAAATAAAATTTTAAATTAAAATTTGTTTAAATGTTTTTTTTTTATATAAAAATCTAATCACAAAAAAGTCTAATTAACTGTAGTTCGTTTGTGAACTTATTGCTTTTAATTTAACATTAACAGGATAAAGGTTTCTTTAAATAACAAAATATACTTGAAATATATTTTTAACATGCAGTTTATTTACAAAAAAAAAAAAAAAAAAAGCTAATCTACAGAGAAAAAAAATATCTATAGAGAAAGAGAATGTTTTGACTTTTGATGCTAGGGCCCCCAAATCACTAAGTCCGCCCCTACATGAGAATAAAGGCAGATTATCATCTTGCTATTGAATGACATAAAATATGTGATGCACTTGCCACAAATGTGCAAAATCTCATTTGCATCTTACGCGTTTGGTGTGAACTCAGCCATGTTGGCCAATTAGAAAGGAGAGAACAGTGTGCACTCTGATGTCATGATGCAGAAACTTCAGTTGTAGTGTCCACTCAACCACAACTGTAGAGTCCAAAATCTTCACCTTGGAAGGAGTTTTTAGAATGTTTCGGTTTCAGTCAGCTGACATTTCATGTGTACAAAAAGAAAAAAACTGCGGTTTTTAAAAATACACATGTTCTTGTGGACAAAGGGTTCAGCCAAAAATGAAACCTCATCGTTTACTCACCTATGTGTCTTTCCTTATTGTTGTACAACTGACTTTCTTTGTAAGGACAACGTGTCCATAATGTCATTTTTGAGTGAATTAGCAATACTTTACTAACCATTTATTATTTTTTTGGCCACAAAAGTAAGTTCAATTTATTTTAGACTCCACTGACTTTAATTTTAGGATGAAAAAACATATATATATTTTTTTATCAAAAAAAAAGGTCATAGAAAATTAGGACAACAAGAGCCTCGCCCTAAAAATTATGTCAAGAGTTTTCATTTTTGAGCGAACTAGAAGGGTTTTATTAACCAGCAAGACTTTCTTGGTCAACCAGTTTAACTGGCAAGAAACAAGCAGCTACATCTGTCTTAAACAAGCTTTTTTCAGTGACAAAAAAAATCTTACTACACCTCAAAATGTCATGAGTGATTTAATATGTGATGCAAATGGTCATACCTGGCTATCGAGAATGAGCTGAGTGATATTGTTTCCTTAGATTCTACCTAAGAACCTTAGAATAGTATGCATTGTGGATGAATTCTAATATTTAATTTAGTAATTACACCAACTCTTCCTTACTTTACTTTTCATCCCCCTATTTAACAAACTTTTCCTGTCCTCATCGCATATAAAAGTTGCACAAATACAGCCCCATATTGACAACTGACTACATCAGGAACACACGATGAGTTGTGGCGCTGCAGCTAGGGCAGCGTGGTGTGTGAATGGCTCGTGTTAGCCTGTTAGTACTGCTGTAAGTGAATGGCTGGTCTGTTGCATGCAGTGACCTGAGCCTCTTCCGAGCGTGGTTGGGGACCATTGAGAGAAGGTACCGCTGCTCTGTTACACTGTCTCTCTCACCACTGTGTGCTTCTCTGCCCCCCGTGCACTGTCTCCCCTTTAAAGTGAAGCAGACCTCAGTGCAAGGGCCATATATTCAGACCTGAGCACTGTATATATGGGTGAGGGAGTGAGGAATCGTGCACAGCACATAGTGTGGCTTATTCTGTCTCTCAGGGTCTTTTCACGTGACTCACGTCAGGACATTAGAGCTGACCTCCACAAGGGAGCAAACAGAAAAAACTGCTTTTGTTTAAACAATTTGAATTGAACTGATTTCTTGCAATGGCAGAGTGATGGATTTGATTCCCAGGAAATGCATGAACTGATCTTATTTGACATCTTGAATGTCGAATGTATAAATGTGAAGCCCAAAGTAAATTTGAAGTACACAATAGGGTTATGTGAACAGTGCATGTGATGCACAATTTATCATAGGTCCATTGCATGCACAATCTATATTTCACATATGCGCTTACATTTTTTCTCTTCAAGGTGTTGCATTGAGACAAGCTGTTGTTTAACTGATGGAAAAGAAATGGAGACATAAAAAGAACATCAAACCGCTAAAGATAGATACAATATAGACACGCAGTTGCATACATTGGCGAGTGTATGTGTGAGGTGAATATCTAGTTTGAATAAATTAAACTACTTTATCACTCATAACTTTTGTGGAGCAGACATTGGACAGGAACAAATCTGTCTAATGCTTATATGCTGAGCATGTGCTTAAATAAAATATACTTTAGCTGTAGGCACACTACATTTCTATGTTGTAAAACGTTCAAAATTTACATCTGAAATGTAAAAATAGTCAATCTACTCTACTGCAACATTTTTTTACTTCTGTTAAGACATCAACAAACTTAAACTTTTCAGTGCAGCAAAATGCAGAATCTTTAAGCATTTTTTTTGCGTGTGAAAGTGTAGTTTTTGAAAATGTGTGTTCAAATGTGCATATACACTAACATAGAGTATGTGTAAACAAACATATTTTACGCATTGCCATAAAAGGCAAACACCAGTGTTACTTATAGTGCAGTTATGCCGGTCACACTTTATTTTGATAATTTGTTGAATTTAAGTTAAATTGCATCTACATGCCAACTAATTCTCATTAGATTATAAGTAGACTGTTAGGTTGGGGTTAGGGTTAGTGTAAGTTGACATGTACTTGCAAAGTTTCTTATAGTCAGTTAAATGTCTCCTGAAGAAGCAGTATTAACAGATATTAAGCAGACAGTCTACTAATACTCGAATGGACCATCAAAATAAAGTGTTACCGTTATGCCTTTTATCTGCTTTTGGTTTCGGCTTTCCCTGGGAATTGAACCTACAACCTTGGCATTAGCACCATGTTCACTTTAGTAATGTAGTAAGACATAAAAAGGGTTCATTAAAGTTGACTGTCTCAGGACTCATGATTTTTGCATCATATTTGCCAAAGTAATGATACCACATGACCTAATCATCACTGGCTATGCTTTGAAAGGTCAGGTGTTTTCATTTCAGTGCAATCCAGATTTGACAGTAAAACTGTAACTTAATGCTTTTCCTCATAGTGAGAGGAACCCTGACGTGAGTTCCGCTTAAGGGCTTTTATTTGACACCTTTGTTTGCCACTGTGAAAATCTCTGCTCCAACAAGAGAGCACATAAATGATGCTACATGTCCTATCATACATTTCATGTGTGTTCTGACATGCATCAAAAAATGTGTTTTCCCAGTGGCCTGGGTTTGAGACCTAAAGAGATAGTTCACCTAAACATGAAAATACTTTCATTATTTATTCGCCCTCCAATTGTTCCAAACCTGTTTGAGTTTCGTTGTTCTGTTGAACACACAATAAAATGTTGAAAACTCATACCTATTAACTTCCATAGTATCTTATCACTGTTGAAATAGTGGAATGGTTTCCAACGTACTTCGAAAATATATTTTTTTGTGTTCAGCAGAAGAATGTTTGGAGCCACTTGAAGGTGGGTATTTGACAACTAAATGTTCATTTTTTGGTGAACTGTCCATTAAAGGTTCTGTTTATATTTGCAGAGTGATTGCTGATGTGTTATTTTTTCTTCTGAACATCTAGTTTTGTGGTATTTAGCATTCTACATGTTACCTTGAGAATTTTCCTTGAGTCCATTGCTTGTTGGTTGTGTTTCTGTGCTATTTTTGTGCGGTCAGAATTTGTAAATGAGGTTTTCCTCAAATTTGCCCCGTATTCTTGATTCATGGTATAGTGATAGGTTTGGGCACACTCCCAGTGATGTGCAGTGATTCAGGCCCCAGTTTACTCCACCCTGTAGTGTTAGTCATGACCTGTTGTGAACATTTGTGTAAAGACAGTTTCGGAAGATAATTTTAGCCAATGTATTGGGGTCATTCATGGATTTGAAGGTAAGTGATGGTGCAAAAAATAAATTCCGTTGTTAACTCCCAGTTGTTAACTCATAGTCAACATGAAATGATGCTCATAATGCGTTTTACCTTCATATTGTGGATTTTTCATACTAATACCTTTAAAATGAAAAATAAAACAAAACATATATTTCAAAGTATATTTAAAAACTGTGTCAGTAGGCTATTCAGAGATACTAAGATAACAGATTTAAAGAATAGTTTGGAGCTTAAAAATCTGATCTACTATTAAACATTTAATATATGTTATATAAAATATAATTATAAAATATATGTTATATGTTATATAATGTTATATGTTTTACATATATATATATATATGTATATATATGTATATATATATATAT
>CAIGQZ010001108.1:9686952-9740627 GCA_903798205.1 Danio tinwini
TAAGTCTTAAATCATTTTAAACAGGTCTTAATTTTCCCATGTCCATGTAAAGCTTTACCCTATTAGGCCAATACTCATCCAATCACTAACAATATATTTCAATTAAGGTTTTAAGAAACATTTATTTATTAACTTAGTTTACTTATTAATATGGTTTAAATATCTTCCTTACAATAACTTTTAATGTTTTTTTTTTAAGGTTTTAACTTGGCCATTAAGAAATTCTTTAGGGTCTAGCCTTGTGTAGGTCTGAAATTTCATTCATTATGGTCTTAAAATCATCTTAAAAAGGTCTTAAAGTCTTAAATTTGACTTGATGAAACCTGTTGAAACTCCGTTTTATGTAGATTGCTTTATTAATGTGTTTATGTTGTTTTATATGTACTGTGCTCAGCATAAATGAGTACACCCTATTTGGAAAATGAATATTTGTATCTATTTCTTAGTGAATATGAGTAATATATATTGGTGCATTTAAACTAAACAGATTTACTAAACAGATATATTTATTAAAATAATATTTTAGTCACAGAACATCTTAAGAAATGGAAAGGTAAATTAATGCATGCAAAAATTCCAAAGGAAATTACAACCTACAACATTTTAACAACATTTTATATATTTTTTGTTTCTCTTGATTTTTGCTATTTTTGAAAATGTTAATTAATATTTTTCCCTAACATATAAATTTGGCCTACTAATTTTTGAACCATAATTGTAAGTTATTCTGTTAGATTAGCTCCAGATTTGGCTTCAGTACTGACTGAACTAATGTATATGCACAAATATAATATTGTAAAGCATCCTATAGAGAATACTAATTTAAATGAGAGATTTGTGAGGGGTGTACTCATATATGCTGAGTACTGCATGTATTATCTCATTAGGTGGCTATATTTTCTGCAGACATAAATAGTGAAAATCAACCTTCCATGGACGTTTTTATATTGTTTTAAATATTATAACATCTATTTTTGATTAATAAAGTTATTATCAGTTGTATTTTAAATGAAAGAACATTTACAACATGTTTATGCACCAGCTAAATTAGTGACATTGACAGATTCTGGCCTGTCTTTTATTATACAGCACTTTAATCTTGTGGCCATTTCATTTTTAATGCAGTGTTTTTGTAAAAATGGCAATAATTTAATTAAATCACAAAAATGACAGTAAATGAATAACCATTTTGAAATATTTGAATATTTTGATGTTAATTCTACCACCATGTCCTCATCTCTTTTTCTTTCCTTTTGTTTGGGGAAAAATTGCTTTGTCACAGTGATCCCCCACAGAGAGCACCTGGTGCCTCCCCGTCAGCCCACAATATCAGCAGTGCAGCTGGGGCGGACCGTACCAATTTCCCCAGAGGGGTGCCCACCCGCAACACCTTCCACCTCGGCCAGCAGCGGGGAGCACGAGACCAGCAGGGCTCTCCGTACCACGGAGCTCCCGCCTCCCCTTCCCTGTCACATGGGAACAGCCAACAACGAAGACCTGCAGCCTCTGGCATCTTCAGCAAGTTCACCTCCAAGTTTGTGCGCAGGTGAGACAGACACAGTGTTCGATAAATCATTAGATTGCCGTGAAGCTGGAGGAAAGACAGAAATCGCTGGTTTTTGGAGGTGTTAATGGCACCAGAAGCCCGATGGCGGGTGGTGTGAGGATGAGTGTGATGAATGCTGGGTATTTTCAGCAGTTATAGATGGATAAGTTGGTGATGGAAAAGAACAGAATGAGACTTGAAGACAAAGCGAAAGACACATCAGCACATTCTCACACCTTCTGCTGAGGGCCGTTTCATAGGTGTCCGTCAGTACATTCAGTTACCATATAGAAATCCCCTAAAACTGTTGTCAGCCTCTGATCAAGCAGCTTTGCAAGTAGTTTTATCCTGACATGCACATTTTGATCGTTCAGCAGGATATTATATTGTCAAAGTTTCACCCTCAAGTTCAGATCTCCAAAAGTCAATCAAAGCACTGTCAGTCCCCACAATCCCTATGCGAATCTCAGCTTATTTAGACACATGCAGATTTCTCATCAGTTTCATCATCTTTGTCTCTAAGTTCTAGCACACACTCGCAACACATTTCTACCTTTTCCGCACCTCCGTGGCGACAGTATCCTTGGTAACAGCTGAGGTATTGCATTCCCCTGCTCTATAAATACTTGTGGAGGGGACACCTTGGCATCCACTTGCTAGTACCACCATAGCAGTTCGCCAAAAAGCTTGCTTACTGATACATTTCCATATCACAAAACTCACGCTTAAACTGCTATTCTCTCGCATGTCATTTGAGGAACATCAGACATTTAATTTGTAGTCATTCTCCCATTTCAAAAGGAAAAAGTGAAGTGATTGTGTTTTGTCTGTCTGCATATCTGCTTGTGTCCTTTTGTATGTATATTTACACTAGTTTGCGATTATGTTAGTAAAGGCCAATTCACTTCTCCGACAGATAGACAGACAAACTCCAGATTACAGCACAACACTTCTTAGACAATCTATGACCCGACAACAGCAACTCATGCTTATTTAGTTGTGAATACAAGCTTCAACAGACATTGACAGATGTAATCTGCTCATTTGACAAACCTTGACAAAGTGTCTGCGTCTTTCAGTGGTGTGAACTGGCGTTTGAGGAAACATTTTTTTAAGGTTAACATGAAATGGCATTCACAACCCTTTTTACTTCTGCAATATTTACATCTTTTTAATTAAACTCAAATTAGCATTGTCCAGTATGTAGCGTAGATGAAAACAAAAACACACATTGTAAGTCAATTTATAAAAGCAAATACGAGTTATCGTTGTAAGATTTTTGCCATTTTTCCAAATTTCAGGGTGTAAGCAAGATTGCAAATACAAACTTACTCTATTCATGATGGACTTCAATTTGCCAAAGTACCTGGACAAAACACAAAATATTGTTTGTTCTTATAGAAAAAAGCATTGAGATATTATATACACTCACCGGCCACTTTATTAGGTACACCTTACTAGTATTGGGTTGGGCGTACTGATGCCTTCAGAACTGCCTTAATCCTTCGTGGCATAGATTTAACAGGGGAATGGAAATATTCCTCAGAGACTTTGGTTTAATGATAGCATTACGCAGTTGCTGCAGATTTGTCGGCTGCACATCCATGATGCGAATCTCCCATTCCACCACATTCCAAAGGTGCTCTATTGGATTGAGGTCTGGTGACTGTGGAGGCCATTTGAGTACAGTGACCTCATTGTAATGTTCAAGAAACCAGTCTGAGATGATTTGTGCTTTATGACATGGTGTGTTATCCTGCTGGAAGTAGCCGTCAGAAGATGGACACACTGTGGTCAAAAAGGGATGGACGGGGTAAGCAACAATGCACTGTAGGCTGTGGAGTTGACACAATGCTCAATTGCTACTAATGGGCCAAAAGTGTGCCAAGAAAATATCCCCCACACCATTACACCACCAGCAGCCTGAACCGTTGATACAAGGCTGATGGATCCATGCTTTCATGTTGTTTATGCCAAATTCTGACCCTACCATCCGAATGTTGCAGCAGAAATCAGATGAGGCAACGTTTTTCCAATCTTCTATTGTCCAATTTTGGTGAGCCTGTGCAAATTGCAGCCTCAGTTTCCTGTTCTTAGCTGACAGGAGTGGCACCCGGTGTGGTCTTTTGCTGCTGTAGCCCATCCGCCTCAAGGTTGGATGTGTTGTGCGTTCAGAGATGCTCTGCATATCTCGGTTGTAACAACTGGTTATTTGAGTTACGGTTGCCTTTCTATCAGCTGAAACCAGTCTGGTAATTCTCCTCTGACCTCTGCCATCAACAAGGCATTTGGGCCCACAGAACTGCCGCTCAATGGATATTTTCACTTTGTCGGACCATTCTCTGTAAACCCTTAAGATGGTTGTGTGTGAACATCCCAATAGATCAGCAGTTTTTTAAATACTCACCCATCTGGCACCAACAACCATGCCACGTTAAAAGTGGCTTAAATCCCCTTTCTTCCCCATTCTGATGCTCGGTTTGAACTGCAGCAGATCGTCTTGACCATGTCTACATGCTTGAATGCATTTAGTTGCTGCCATGTGATTGAAAATTTGCGTTAAGGAGCAGTTGGACAGGTGTACCTAATAAAGTGGCCGGTGAATGTACTTAATATAACACACCCCTGCATCAGAATTGTGATATAAGTGAAATTTGGGCATTACATGCTAAAATTGGCTTTAATGTGGGCAATAATGCCTGTATTTTAAATGTGAGGTTTAATTGGTATAATTTCTGCACCCTTTATTATTATACTACATAATCATTTCATTAAGGGTGAAACTTAAGACTAGAGTATTGGCTGCTGAAAATTCATTTTGCATTTCATAAAATAAAGTATATAAAAAAGACTGCAATAATATTGCACAAAAAATGTTTTTGATCAAATAAATGCAGCCTTGCTGATAATTACAAAACTATATTAAAAATCTTACCGCACAAAGACCTTTTGAACTTTTTTGATTAGTAGTGTGGCTATAAATTACTGCTTTTATCTCTATTTTTTATTGGTAAGGTTGGATTGCCTATGACAGTATGTCTGAAACAAAATCTACTATCCGTTGGTTAACATTTTCTCCACCCACATGGCCTGGCCTTACTGTTCATTTCAGAGGTGGTGCTAGATAATGAAAAGTTACGACAAATGTTTTTTCTTTTTTGTGAATGAATTTGCATTGATTAATTGTGCATAATTATTACACTCACATTCTGTTCTTAGTCATATTGTGATATGTATTAAGTAAATTGGGTCAGTTTGGATTTCATGTTGGTTTTAACAATACTTTAAGATGAGGCAGTTTAACTCTACAGAAGCGTTCCACACCTTTTATGGATGTTAATAATTAACTTATTAGTTTAATCGCATGTGGTGACCCAGATTACTAATGTGAGTTGCTCATTTTTAAATGGATAACCTGTCAAATAACCTCACACTGATAGTCGTTGTGTCCAGGGCCATCCGACCACTTTTATGACATTTCTATTTTTTTATTTATTTTCAATTTATGCATATATTTCTTTCTTCTTTTTCTTTTTTTTATTTTACTTTTGTTTTGTAGAAATCTGTCATTCAGATTCCCCAGAAGGTAGGCAACGTTGATCCTAACCACCCCTGTTTAAGGCTTGTTTTGACCTTTTTATTTCTTTTTTCTCGTTTCTTGTCTACACCCCTCAGTATGTTCTGTGATTGGCCCTTTTTCCCCCTGGTTGTTTATTTTGTGTGCAATGTGATGGCCAGCACTAATGACCAACTTTAACCATAAAACCAGCACTCCCCTTCACTTTCCTCAGTAACAGCCAGTCTTTCCTGGCCGTCTTCATCCTTTAATTTCCCCTGGCTGTCAGTTTACCTGGTGATCAAACCTGTGTGGCCCAGATTCTGTGTGCATCACCAAGTGTCTCTGCCTGCACAAATATCACAGAGCTTTTGATAACAGATGTCATAATCAAGTTGGGTAATAGGTTGTGATGTCATGGAAATTCATAAGCAAAGTTGATAGGATACACTAGAGTTTGAGCTCAGTTAGTTAATAGTTTAATTTTAAAACTGACAGTAAAAATTGTCATCACAAAATGTAGCACCGATTCCATGAAATAATAAGACATTTGCATAATAGAAATATTTCTAAGGGAGTATGTGGAAGACTAGAGTAATGCCACATAAATGATTAATTGCATTTTAGTTATTTCACTTTAAAAAGTAAGATTTTACCCTAAAAACGAGAAGTCTTTACTTTAAAAAAGGAAGTAAACCTATTGTAACTTCGATCTGTTATTACTAAATTATAAGTTTTCATATAATTATGCACAAAAGTGCAGTAGGTGATCTGCCATAATACTAACCGGTTAGTATTATATCTTTGAAATACAGTCCCTCCCCTGCCATCCAAAGACATGCCTCCTGAAACATGAACACGCCCACCTTAATGATGACAGTAGACGGTAGTTCATGTCATTAGCCAGTTGGAAAACTTTACAGTACTTTATAATACTACAATTCTGAACGCAAAACTGTATCACATCTAGCACGTTTTCAGTTGTGTAGAAAGCAAAACTTGTCATAATGTGCAATATTTCATGCATGCAAGGATCGCTGGTCTCACTCTCTCATGCGCTTTCTCCTAAAGTGACTTTTTTATGCTTAGTGCTGGGCTGGCAGCGTGTAGGAATTACACTGTTACTAAGCCATACTTACATGCTATTTTAGAGCGAATATTCAGAGTAGCATGGTAAACAATATAGGGAGCGCGTCACAGGCTGTCATTGTTCAAAAATAAACCAATGTGAATACAAAAGCAACTTCACCTCAGTAAAGCAGGCTAGGCGGAATAGCGCTATTGACTTTTGTTTTGTTGTTAAACTAAATAAAAATCTACATTATTGATGCTGTAAAAGGTCCCTTACGAAATTGAAAATAGTCACATCAATCTTTCGCCTGAAGATTTCAGTGGCTAAACAACACTTCTGTGCATGTAATCCATTCGTAACACAACACAATCTACATCAGCTTTGGGTGATTAAAATAATTTTAAAACATAACATTACCTGTCTAAAAGAAATTCTTCAGCCATGGCGTCATCCTTCCTTCAGAGTGCAAAAGTAACTTCAATATTGATTTAGGATTTTAAAAAGTTTGATCTAGCATTTGTTTTTACTGCTCTCTTTCTTATGTGCACATGCCGTAAATGTGGCGCATGTGCGAATGGCGGATCTGCGTGAACAGAGGTGTGCAAATGTACAAATCTACATTTGTTGACAGACAGTTTGGGCTACTTATCAGAGTTATGGGAATTGTCGGCCCAACAATACTTACCTGATGAACATTTTGTAGTCTTGTGCCTTACCCAGAATTAAAAAATACATATAAATACATTTAGATCATTTACTTTAATCAGTACTATTGGAATGTGAAGAGAGTTTCAACTAGCACAACAAAAAATGTTTCTGAAGACAATCACCTACTGCACCTTTAATTTACTTTAATGCAATGGGTTTACTCACTTTTGTAAGTAAGGTAGGCTAATTGATTTAAAAGCAACTGATTTGCTTTTTAAAGTAAAGTCAGCTATTTGTTTTTTACTTAAAAGTGCAGGTTCACTGTAACAATAATACATTAAATTTAGAAATATGTAAATAAAAATGAAGAGTTCAGATGTAAAAACCTTTAATGCCATCGGACATGTTCTTCTAAAAAGAGCATTTTTCACAAGCTCCTGTATGTATGTTCAGTAAATCTACTTTTATGGCAAAAAATAGGTTTGCATTGCCTTTAAAGTTTAATAACTGCACAAAAATATTGGAGGCTGAGAAAAATGCTCATTTTAGAAAAACATTTCAGAAGATACTTAGAGGTCATATATATAAATAAAAATGCTGCCTTGCAGAGCTTAACCATCTTCTATAAAAAAATATAAATTTTTTAAAACTTCAAAAGTTCATCACTGTTTAGGCACAGGTTATCTTCCTCTTTTTGACTTGTAGAGGAAGTCATTGAACACCTGAGTAAAAATGGGAAGCAAAATACTATTAGCAGTTATCAGTAGTCCATGTAAATGAGGAATTCCATTATGATAAACACAGTAAAGATAACATGTGTAATGTCAGGTATTGTTCAGATCTGTGGATTTAAAAGAAAACCAATTGAAAGATGACAGAGACTGGTGGTTATCCTGTGCAGAAACGTTTATTCTCTTCGTCTCTCTTTCACTTGCTCATTAACAATGACAGCAGCTCCAGAAGCTAAGACCATCCAGCTGTCAGGTTTTGTCCTGCTCAAACACCTAAAACCAAACTTCCTCATGGCACGTCTATCTCTTTTCTCTTTCTCTGTTCATGCGCCATTCCTTGAACCTATTTGACTGATGACTCTCTCTCTCTCTCTTACAAACACACACACACACACACACACACACACACACACACACACACACACACACACACACACACACACACAGAGGCATCTGGTGAGCGGACGCCACCATCTGTCTGAAGTCACTAACCACTTGGGCCACTTGAATTAACAGGCGTTTTTTCTTCCACTGACATGGCTGTTTTGAAAACCTGTGTATGTTGAAGTGATGGAAGGTGCTTGTTTTTTGAGACCACCAGAGGGCGCAAGTGAGCAGTTTATAGGAGATGAAATATAAATCTTTGCGCCCTCTGGTGGTGAAGCATGTGTTTTTGTGATTCATTGTTTGTGACAACTAATTATTCTTTGCAGGATTCGTCCGATTTAATGGTTCATGTTTCTTTCAGAAATTTAAACAAAATGAGTGCTGCTTTGCTCTTTTTTTAACTATTTGTGTCAAAAGTCTTGTACTC
The DNA here is from genome assembly GCA_903798205.1 of Danio tinwini. Taxonomy (NCBI): domain Eukaryota; kingdom Metazoa; phylum Chordata; class Actinopteri; order Cypriniformes; family Danionidae; genus Danio; species Danio tinwini. Next base: position 9,695,320 of record CAIGQZ010001108.1, read on the forward strand.
TCTGTGTTTTATCCTGAGTTTGTGTGTGTCGTCTCTGTGGTGTTTTTTTCTGACAGTGATGTCAGTCTGCTAAGGGCCTGTTTGTCTGGTGGTGGTTTTTTTCTTTCTTTTTTTGGGGATGCTTGTGTGCTCGGCCTGACAGACTGTAGGGGCAGGTGACTGTCAGATTTGAGTTGTTACCATGGTGATGGGGCTCGGTAGAATCTTTTAGAGCATCTTGAACAGACCTGCATCATTCCACCCTACTTCATGTTACTGAAGCAGTCTGTCCGATTCATCTGTTCATTGGCATTAAAACATGCTTGCTTCCAGATGCACACAGTAATTGTGTTTTGCGTGTGTTTTGAATTGTCGAATCTTGTTTCTAAAATGAATAAAGCATTTTAAATGTATTAAAGGAACATCACACACTGTTGTATAGAATAAATATCTGTGAGAGAGTGAAAAGAGTAGCGCATGAACTCCAATTCCTGTGAATCTGTGCTTTGTTCAGTCTCGTTAACTTTTATTTAATAACAAAAGTATTTTTTTGTTTGTATTTTTCATTTAAAGTAAGGCTAAAGAGAACTAACAAATCACATATTCATGATTGTGTCAAATTTTCTTAGCCTTTTCTGAATTTAAGTTGTAGAACTGCAGTTTTAAAATAGGAATGGACAACTGAATTGGTGGAATGAAGGTTCTGTAAATGTTTTTTTTGTGTGTGGTGCTGGACATCGTCGCACTTTCTGCTCACTGTACTGAACAAGTTAAACTAGAACTCAAACTAAGACTAAACCTGTTGCAATTTTTTTCGAGGAGCCCCTATGAGGGAGAGGGTCAAGAGGAGGGGAGCAGGTGAGAACAAAACCCAAGGATTTCTTCATTGGACCTAATCAGTAGATCCTTAGAGGTGTAATTGGGCAGCAAAGTGGCTTTTAAATGGTTGATAATTGGTTTCAAACAAATATTAGTAGAGACCCAGTGGGATTTATTTAGAGGATTAATTGCAGTGTGTTTGTGTGTGTGTGTGCGTGCGTGTGTGTGAGGGAGAGCGAGAGAGGATATGTTTTGATTTTTATTTGATTAATAATTTCCTTCTGAAGTTTGTTTACAAAGAATGCATTCATGTACTGCCTGTATCTTTGTTTCTAAAGGGCAAACACATGCACAGCTGAACGTTTTCTGACTTACTGTAGTCAGTTCATATATCGCTCTGTTAATGAGTTGATGATCTAAGTCAAGTGTTTTAAGTAGGGAAAACATACAACAATGTGGATACTGTTAACCCTAACTTATTGAATATTATAAATGTTATATACCATTTAGATCAGAAAGGTGGAGGTGCACATTGAGACGCAGGAATATCGATGGTTCACATGAGTTGTTCATAACGGAGATTCATTCACAAACGAATCACTCCCTCTGTTAGAATGAGAAGTGAAAGCAGGAGAGGGGGGGTGTTTCAGGACACGGATTAGATCAAATTTAACAGGGAAGGGAGGATAATTCATTTCCATGCACACAAACACACACTATTTGTTAGCAATGCCAGTGCGGTCACTTATTTAATTAATGTAGAAAGTGATGTAAAATTATAATTTTTGTAATTGAAAAAAAATATTTGCATACTGACCACCGGGAAAACTCCCGATCATAGGATATGTATATATTTCTAGCTCCGGATGGCCAGTCCACCACTACACCTTGGTCCCACATTTATTTCTAAGGAGAGCTACCCTGTGCTAAAATGGCGGCTCTATTGAAGCGTTCCTTCCAATAGACAACAACAGCTTAGGCGACATCTAATGTAAATATCTATGACATCTCACATAATGTGCATTTTGTCCTTCAATTTCTGGTAAGCTTCTAGGAACATGAAACATCAAATGTGTTATCTATATATGATAGAATCAAATTGTTTTCCACATTTGTTAATAACTGTCCAAGAAGTCTTGAAAGCAGTATTCAATTCTTGATTGGGACTAGCACTTCCACCCAACTCAACCTAATTCAGCTCGTCACTGAGCAACATTAAAGGATATCATATTTAGGGATAAAAGAATATAAGGCAGATTCCGAGCTTCTTAATGGTTTAAAGTCACACTAACAGGCTCAGACTTCCCTCAGCTGTCATTTTCAGTCTAGACTGAACAAGGCATCCGTTTCTACATTAAGCACGTGAGGTGTTACTTCACATCCAGACACCAGAAAGCCTCCAAGTTGGAAGGTGTTTATTAAAGAAGAATCCTTTCGTCTGTTTCATGTGTTTGCACTTGAACATCTGCATGCATGCTCCTTCCCTTTGTGATATTTCCAGTTGTTTATTGCTGAATATCTCTCTCCAACCATGTCCATTGCCTCATCCTCTTTCTCTCTCTCTCTCTCTCTCTCTCTCTCTCTCTCTCTCTCTCTTCCTCTTCAACACACTCGATTTTCCTCAACCCTCCATTTTTTATTCTCTCAACAATTTCTCACTTTTCTCCCACGCACCTTCCCACATCCTCTTTGTTCTCTTGTTCCTTCCTTTCCGTCCTTGCTCACCCCCTACCGATGTTCTCTTCTCAACCTCCCCCACCTCCATCCTTCTCTGTCCATCCCTGTCTCTACAGATCTATGCTCAGCAGCACAGAGAAGTCGGAGAAAACTAGCGTCGGGCCGGAAGATGAAAACAAAGATTCCTCTTCATCTCCGGGTGGCGGGACTCCTCCAGTCGCGCCAGTGTCCTCTCTTAAAGACCAGGCCAAACCTCGCTCTCTCCGCTTCACCTGGAGCATGAAGACCACGTCTTCTATGGAGCCCAGCGAGATGATGAAGGAGATTCGGAAAGTTCTTGACGCCAACAGCTGCGAGTACGAGCTGCGCGAGCGTTACATGCTGCTTTGCATGGCTGGCAACCCTGCTCGTGATGACTTTGTGCAGTGGGAGATGGAAGTGTGTAAGCTGCCCCGTCTCTCGCTCAATGGCGTACGCTTCAAGAGGATATCCGGGACGTCCATTGCCTTCAAAAACATCGCCTCCAAAATCGCCAATGAGCTCAAACTGTGAGAGGTATAAGAGAGAGATGCGCAAATGCAAGTGAAAAACAGTAGCATTTAAAGATTCTCTGAACAGGGATGAGTGGAGAACGTACTACTCAAACACGAGGGTAGATACAGAGACAGAGGTATAGGATCAGATTCATAAAAACAGGGGGAAAAATAGCACACTGACCCATTAATCCTGCACACGATGAGGAGTTTTAGAAGGTGTAGGTTCTTTGTCCTGAATATGTTCAATTCAGAAAGGTGACGAGTCTCTCGACACATTTGGTTTTCTGCTGAAAATAAATTTTGAACTCATTTCTGGTCTCTTCGTACACTTGCACACAAACGCACCATTTGCCTATTGAAGTGGATGGAGGATGAAAGGCCAAACTTGACAGAGGGGTGGCCATTGACTTCAGACCCCAAAGAATTGATAGGATGTAGGTGGATCATTTAGAAGCAAAGAATGACGTTTGTGGCCACTTCAGAGAGAGACACACACACACTCTCTTTCTGTGTTTATTTCTTCCTCTTTATCTGTCGACAGGGTTGCGCCTCACCATTTGTTCAGTAAGGGCCAGCGCACTTGATCAATACTGAGAGGACTGTAAATTCTGGTTAAGGTGGTTTTAATTCTTAATCGGCTGGGTTTAGATTTGCTGCACTGGAATGGGTGAATTTCTGTTGCCTTTTTATTTTCTTATAGAAATGAAATGTTTCATTGTTGTATTTACCGATGATTATGTTTTAATATTATTCTTAGGAACAACAAATTCTTTTTTTATTATTATTATTATTATTATTATTATTATTATTTGTGGTCTTGTGCTCTTGATCGTACTATGCCTTTGTATAAAGAATGTCTGAAAAAAGCACCACACGACTCGCACCACAAAACGTTTCGCACTCTTGCCCTACTTTGCCACAAAGGATCACGGGGCAGCAAGTACTCTCCTTATGTTTAAAAAAAGTCACTGGAAATTAAAAAACATTTAAGGACTCAATTCATGCAACTAATCATTCCCATGCCATTTTCATGACTAAGGAACTATTGTTGAGGGGACCCACGACCCTCCATGCTTCAAGCCAAGAACTTTCCACTTCCGTCTTCATCCGCAGGAGGCTTTTGGCATTACTCATTTGATGGTACACTCTTTATAAAAATGTGTCTTGATTGAATGTGTATGTATGTATGAGAGATGGAGTGTCATGTCTGAATAACCAAAAGGCGTGCTTAGTTTCATTTTCAACGCAGAGTTTATTAATAGTAGTACCTGCCATATTTCCAATGTTTTGTTGGCATTATCATTTTCACTCTTGAAATCAGTTCAGATGTCATCCGCGCACAAGCAGATCAGTAATTCGAGCAGATGGGAACCAACCTGCAAAACAGAGCGAGAAGTTACACTGACTGCAAGCTAGAGTATGTTTCCATCCTTTACTGCTGAGCTGTACATGCTTGCATGCATCCTCTAGTTGATTCACAGTCACCTCTGTTATTGTGTAAAGAGGACAGGGGTTGGGATCAGATCTCCTTATAAAGTCTGTCGACAGTTTGGGGGACAACTCAGCACATGTGTGTTTATATCTTCATAGAAAATAATGATTATTTTTTTTGTCATGTACTTTGCTGTTCTCACAAACGATCATTTGTTCAAGGTGCTGGGGATCCAATTATTTTATTATTGTTTGTTTCTTCAGGGTTGATTATTTTTATTCACAACATTTTTTTTGTTGCTGTAATTTTATTATTTGTGTCAGACTCTGCTGTTGGGTTAGGGGGGTTCACATAGAAATACACCAAATGTTTTTTTGTGCAAAGATATGATCGACGATAGTAATAAAACAATTAAATTCAAGTTGGCTGTATTAAAACTGATGCCGTTTGTTCCAATGTTTAATATATCTAACAATGGCATATCTGAAGGTGTTTAACATCAAATACACTCCTTAAATACATGCTAGTAACCAGGGTGTGAAATATTCAATGATGATCGGGGGTGGGGGTCAACTTTTTCGGTAATGTTAGTTTTGTAATACACGCTTCAGTGAATTAAATGTATGTATTTGTTTAAATTACATTAAATTTATTAAGTTTTCAGTGTTTAGAGGGATATTTGGTGTATTCTGACCTTATATTAGTTACTTCTGAGGTTACTGTAAGTCAAACTATGCATCTAATTTGACTTTACTTTTTAGGCTATATGTAGAAACAAGTAGCTATTTTACAACAGTCTTGTGTATAGTTAAGATGTCTATTGGCGCTCTAGATCTGCCGGTTTCAGACCGTTGAATGAGTTTTTTCTGGCAGACTTATTGGTGCAGTTATGCATGCACAGTGGTATGAACCATTATTGGGGTGGTCAACCATATATTTATATTGTAAATTACATTTTTATATTAATTTTAATTATTAACATTATTATTTAAAATACAAAGCAGAGCAAATTATTTGTCAGTATTAAAGAGCTGACCCCCCTATACATGTTTGGATGTCCTTAAGGGGGGGGTCAAGTGTTAATTAGGGGGTTATATCCCCCCTAAAAACACCAGTAGTTTGCACCCTGCTAGTAACTGGTATGCCCTACAGGTTCCAAACAGTAATTAACATTTAACATTATAAACAAAGGGTTACTAAACTTTGAGGTCCCTCGAAGAATGAAAATTCATCCACAAGTTCAAATCCTGTTTGTTTTTTTTTTCTCTTTTTACAGAATATATGCTGAAGGATGCTAGGAAAATGATTTCTATAGTGTCTTATTTCTGCTTTTCCCAACATCCTTTAAAAAATCTGGTTTTGTTTAACAGAAAAAAAGGCTTAGAACAACTTAAGTAAATGAGTAAATTTTCATTTATATTCAATACCATTAAGACAGATAGTTGGTTATCCCCATGAGAGACCTGCTTTCTGGACAATTAAGGCAGTTAAACAAAAGATTTGAGAAACGATCTAAATATGACCCACGATTAAATGTATTTGACCGAGGGCCGAAGACTCGCTGTGTTTTGATTTGGATTCGTGAACATAACCTGGCTGTAACCATAGTAACGGTGATATTAAAAATAAAGCGAGATGCGACATTTATAAAAGAAGCTATCACTAAATCTCGCTGTAGAGTTAAGCGCTCTTTAATCTGTCGTATATTAAGCAACCGACGTGAGCTTACACGTTTACTTGAGAAGTAGCGAGCTCAACGTTCGTACCGCGCGCAAAGCACAAAACTGACGGGAGCAGCTCGGAGGAAGATGGTTATGAGGAGATACACTTAGCCTACATATAAGACTCAGTAAGTTAATAAAACTACCATAAAACAGTAAACACACACGATACGCCTTTTGTGTGATAAACAGGCGGCTTCATGCTGTGTGTCCATTTCCGGCGTTCTGTTCGCACTGTAACGTCCAAAAGGTATGGTTGTGTGGCTTGAAGAAACAAAAAGTTACTAATTTTTACGCAGATTAAATCATGATATTTATGTTTTAGACATTGTTGTGCTTAAATATTGTAAATTAGCATGTTTATTTTGACAGGGTGACACGGTGGCGCAGTGGTTAGCACTGTTTCCTCACAGCGAGAAGGTCGCTGGTTCGAGTCCCGGCTGGGCCAGTTGGCATTTCTGTGTGGAGTTTACATGTTCTCCCTGTGTTCGCGTAAGTTTCCTCCGCATGCTCTGCTTTTCCCCACAGTCCAAAGACATGCGCGGTATGTCATTTGAATTAACTAAATTGGCTGTAGTAGTGTATGGGTGTTTCCCAGTTCTGGGTTGTAAATGGAAGGGCATCCGCTGCTTAAAACATATGCTGGATAAGTTGGTGGTTTATTCAGCTTTGGTGACCCCTGATGAATAAAGGGACTAAGCCGAAGGAAAAATAAATGAATGTTAATTTTGACAATATACATTTTGTAAACAGGCCTGTAGCCAGCCTGGTGAAAGGAGTGGTTCTTTTTTCTCAAAAAGTGGAACTTTTTTGCAGTTATACGCCTCATTTTCTTTTCAATTATGAGATTTAAATACTGCATTTTAGTGACATTTTTAAGCAGTTTTTTTAGCTGGATTAGCGAGTTGGGTGGTCATCATTAGCACACTTTTTAGTGTACCAAAATCATTTCCTAAAGATTTAGAATAAAGAAATGTGATAAAATACTTATTTTTATTAAAATATACATTTATTACATCATATATCTTTAAAAAAAAAACACATTCAACTTTCCTCAGTCAGAATTAGCCATTAAAATTATTAAAACATGATAATAATAATAATAATAATGCAAAGCTTCACAATTTTTCTAGCCTCTTGTAATTTTGAAAATGCATTGATAAAATCTAATTAATTTAGGCCGCTTTTGGTGCTTCATGCTTTTTTATTGGTCATTTTTGTTTCAAGCTCCAAGAAAAACAAAACAGTAGTGAAAGATGACATCTATTATGTCAGATTCTAAAATTAAAATATTTGTTAGCATTGGCCAAAACTGATTAGCTGAAGTTACACCGAAGCGACAGCCAACAGAGAATTCAGCTTGGTCCTAAAGCCTTTTCCTATGGGTTATTTTCACTATTTATGATAGCACAGCAATCAGAATAGGACACATGAGCTCATGTATAGGACAAATTCTGGACCTTTGTCAGTGAGGGGTGGGTCTTCCTGTTTCATATTTCTGTTCAAAATGATTAAGAGCATGTCATATCACACCTGGTTGATCATTAAAAAAAGGTCATATTTTGGTTTTGGGGGTCTCCAGCAACAGTCTTATATGCATGCAAGGTCAGAAAACACTTTCATTGTCTTATAATATGCATTTATTTTACCTAATTATCTCAACGACTCCCATATGAATCATTCAGCAATTAATTTGTTCCCAAACCCCTCCTTAGATGCTAATCTGCGCTGATTGGTCCGATGACCCAATCTGTTGTGATTGGTCGACTGTGTTCAGTGCGAGACAGAGAGAAATGCCCACCATGGCTTATTAACAATTTTGAAGTAGTCAGAGTGTATGAGTGAGCATCCCTGCCAAAGAGTCTCCCATATTTCAGACCCATCTCCCGCCACCCTTCTGTTTTGTTATTTCACCCGGAAACCACACCCCCCGGCTTTTTGGTATAGTCTGTACTGTAACACCCTCGGGTCGCCAACTTTGGTATAGTATCTGATCGCAGCGGCCGCCTGAAACCCTTCCCACAGTACAGTTACTAACACCACAGTACAGTTTTTAACCTGCCCGGCACACAACAGTGACACCTCACCCCCGAACACTTTATTTTATAGATGAATCAATAGTTTTAAACACGGTGCACTTTCAGATTTAAGCCTTAGCTGGTTATTTCACTTCATTTAGAGCTGTTACACACTGCATGGAGGGTCATTTTCAAAAACCCATATGGCCTGTTTCCACTGAGTGGTACGGTACGGTACGGATCAGTTTGGTACGCTTTTATGGCCGTTTCCACTGTCAAAAGCGCACCGAATCGATCCGTACCGTACCACTTTTTCGGCACCCTTTCGAAAGGGTACCAAAAGGTGGAGCTACACGCGCAGCTGAACGCTGATTGGTTTACAGAGATTCGTCACGAACTCGTGGAGCTACCCAGAATCAAAACAATAGAGCCGCCATGTTTTTAAATGCACAGCCGAGACAACTATATGCATATAATAACGATACATGGATGACCCGAGCTCAAAACAAACCTTGTCGTTGTCTTGATGAACAACCACAAAGCCAAGAATCTGCCGTGTCCTGTTGTTGTTTTATGAGGCCGTCTAAAAGTGCGAGTGGTTTTTCGCTTTCTCCAGGGAGCCCGCGTTCGCGTCTAGATTTGATATAACAAACTTCTTGAGCTGATAATAATACTGTGTGTGTGATTAATGAAGCGTCTTCAACATCTGATCTATTCAGAAAGAAAAGGACAAACGCGAGAGTGAAGCGCAGAAAAAAGAAGAAGCCCGACAGGATTACAAGGATTCCCGACAGAAGCAAATAGTTTCAGCAACCTGAATTATGAACAAACTGCCATGTTTATCATCGCCTTTTGGACTATTATGAACTCGGAATGATGGAATTACTCTCTAACAGAGGCTACATGTGCTGGTGAAGATTACAGACACAGATGAGAGGTTAGCTCTGACTGTGGGCTACTGTATATGTTGCGTGTTGTTTTTGAACTCAAATAAGGACTTAATGTATGCTGTGTGTCGTTTATCTGTAATTGGTAACATCGGAGGGTCTGTATGTGTTCATATATGTTGCATTTATTTATTTTATATAATTGCAGATGTTACAGTAGGCTATTTCACACTGTCATTGATCTGCAGTTATAATCAAATCATGTTCATAGAAATGTTAGTAATAAACATTTATAAACAAGTATTAATATGTTTAAAGCATCTGTTTTGTTAGAAAAGCTTCTCATATAATGTGAACGAACTGTACAGCTTTACTGTAGACATTTATTCGAGCGAGAATGACGTCGACTGAAACTCCCTGTAGTACACCACGCCCACCAAAAGGGTACCCTTTGTAATGGAAACGCAAGTTTGATAAAGGTGACCCGTACCGACCCGAACCGTACTGTAGTGTACCACTCAGTGGAAACGAGCCAATAATGGGTGCTCTTCAATGCTAGTTTTTAAAATGAGGGTTCCTGTATTATGTAAAACATCTGCAGATTCCTCAGAGTCACAACAAATTCATTTGGTAATTTTCACTTTATTCTGAAAAAAAGGAAAAAATTAAAACAGAAATAGTCACAAGCAAATCCAGTTCACAAGTAAACAGTTCTCACATACATACGTTTTGGAAGAAATGAGAACTCCAGCACAAGCGTTCTCTGGAATCATCTTTAGTGTTATAACGCCTTTGTGTTTGTGCCTTTAAGAGCGAGACGAAATCAGTGTATTTCAGAGTTGCAACAAAAAAAGTCAAGTATTTTGCATCACTTAGTGCTTCGACAATATTAACTAGTACTACATATATTCACTACCTAACAGTATCGTAAGGACCTAATTATACAAACAACAAAAACTGCCTCCCCAGTATGATTCTATCAACATGCTCTTCAGCGGGAAAGTGGCTATGCACAATTACACCATGTGTGTTTTAGAGCACTCAGTAGTGCCTGTAGTCTTACACACTAGGTGCTGTGCAGCTGTGGCCATAGAGATGGAGGGTTGTTGTCGTGGCAGTTTTTAATTCCAGTGTATATATTTTTACCCCACAATTTTGGTTAAACTTCTGACTTCCACTAAGCTTTCTATGACATATGGCGTCTTAGTCGCTGTAGTTACAGTGGAAGCAGCTGTGCTTGAGACTGTTCACGAGGTATAACTGTAGGACCTGAGGACAGATGGGTTTGTGGGGCAGTAGGGTTTGTTTTTTTGGCAAGACTGTGGTTCATATGCCTGTATATATGAAGGGCAATCCTCACACGGTGTAGGATCATCCTTCCTGACTTCAGTTTTTCTGGTTTCTTACAATTCTACAACATTGCCCTTTTACATTGATTTGAGACCAAATTCTCAATTAAACAACCATTCAGATTTCCATACACCATTATAAAAAGGCAAATACTACATGGCGATCAGTGTGACTGAGGGGACTCCACCTTCAGCCCCACCAGTGAGGGTGGCAGCTGTCCGGCAGAGGACGAGGAGGAACTTAGAGAGTTCCTCAGTGCCCCCTGGTGGAGCGTGGATGCAATTGCAGGTCTAATAAGCGGAGGGGGAGGGTGATTGTGAGGGGTCCGGTTTTGTAGAGGTCGCGTCTGAAGAGGGGGAGGCTGGCGCAGCAGGCTAGGGGGTGCTGAAGGGGGCGCGGGGCGCAGTAAGGGTGGAGGTTGAGTGAGGGGTGGGGAGGACTGAGCCGAACTGGGGTTTCCAGAGGCACTACCATCAGAAGAGGGCAGGGGACTGTCGGAGTGAGGCGGAGAGATGCCATCCATCTTCATCTAGGACAACAAAGAAAAGAAATTAACTTCTATTTTTTGTCAAGTGCATTTCATCCAAGTTCAAGTTCTACCTCTTACACAACATTCATTCAGATTGTCTTCTCTCTCACCTCATCATCTTCTAGTTCTGCAGACCCATTCAGCTCCGTGTTCACAGTCCTCCCGCTGCTTCCTTGAACCTCCTGTTCTGCCTGCCATTCACGAAGCACCTCCTCAAGATTGAAGCGTCTCCGGTAGCTGACGAAGAACGAGCTGACTTGTGCCACCGTCTTGTTGCCAATCACATCTGCTATGGCAGCAAAGTCTTTACCATATCGTCTGACAGCTGGAGAGGAAAACAGATGCATGATGAAACTGCACAAAACCATGCATTATAATGCACATTATCCTACACGTTCAATGTGAATACTTGATTTTGATTGGTCAGTCACAGCATTCAAAAGGCTAACTGCGCCTCAACAACCTTAATCACTAGCAACAGTGAATATACAGCATCTCCAGGTATTGAGGATTCATCTCTTATTTCATATTAGAGAAACTTCACCTTTTTTTTTGGAAATAACTCCCCTAGAGTTAAACAGCTGAGTTTTACCTTTTTTGAATTTAGTCAGGCAATTTCTGGGTCTGGCGGGAGCACTTTTATTTTAGCTTAGCTTAAATCATTGAATTGGATTAGATCGAGATTGGATCACTCAAAAAATTTGAATAAGATTATTAAATAGATATTTTTCCTATTTAAAGCTCGACTCTTCTGTAGCTACACTGTGTACTAAAACAGAAACAGAAAATTAAATGTTGCTATATTCTTGGCCAATATGTCGAGAAACTATACTCTCATTCTGGCTTAATAATGAAGGAACTTTACTGCCATATCATGGTTGCAGTAGGCGCAATGATATTACACAGTGCTGTTACCTAGTTACCTAGACAAGGACAATTTACAGGTGTTGCGTAATATCATTGTGCCTGCTACAGCCATGGTATGTCACCAAATTTCCTTGATTATTATGCCAGACTGTATGTTTCCTAGCTATATTGACCTAAAACAGCATTCTTTCATTTTCCTTTGGTCTTAGTACATGATGCAACTACAGAAGAGTGAAGCTTTGGAGGAAAATTATCAAAACTCTTTTTTTTACATTTTTTAACAAGATGCTAATGGTCTAATCTGGTTCAATTATTCATGCTAAGCTAAGATAAAAGGGTTTTTACTAGAGCCAGAGATCCTCTGAATAGTTAAAAAAACTGTAAACTCTAGGGGAGTTGTAAAATGAGCCTATTTTCTATAAAAAGTGGAGTATTCCTTAAATGCAGCTGCTGTCATCTTGCAGTTATCAATTGTATAGAAATTTAAATCAGAGAACCTCAGTATTAATAGTCCTGAAATATTGTTTCTGAGTTCATCTGCTTTCTTGGACAATTGTTTTACTGTGAGGCATACACTGTAATAGATTATGATATAACAGGTAAGATTTTAAAACCTAAATCAATCATCCAAATCAATATCTCTTCCTTCATTTTTATTTATGAGGTAAAAAGCCATGTAATAAGAGGTATGATTGCACCTCAACTCTTAAAGGTGCAATAAGAGATCTTGGAAAATGCTAACATTAGCCTGATGCAAATCACCATTCCAAAGCCATGCCTTTTGAATGCATGAATGCACACTAGACAACATGATTACAATATTACATTAAAACATTCACCAGAGGAAAAAAAACTTTAAAAAGAATGTAGGTTGTTAATGTTTGCCTACCATTCTCTGTCTTAACACTGTTCGTGAATGTAACCCTTTGTATGCAATTACATACAGTATTTTGAAAGCCTATTTTAATGTTCGGGCCGAACGTTTTGATTGGACTAATTTTTCTTGGTTCTACACCTTGCCCAAATTTGAAAATGCATATTAAGTAATTTGTACCACTTAATTTACTGATTGGATGTAAAGAGATTTTCAACCACCATAACAAATATAGTTTCTGAAGACAATCACCTATTGCACCTTTAAATTTTCACCTTGCAATCTGCTTTGTCGAAGCTTTGCATTCAATCACGTAATTAAATCAAAATATTTCAACTCAAATCTACATTTACAATTACGTTTTACATAAGTGGGATTATGTGCATCCAGGTGATTGTTATTGCAAAACAAACATGTTCAGGGGTTATTCTGATAATAACTTGCTGGATGTAATCTATCGCTTAGTAACTCATTGGATAAGCTAGACAATTTAGCTGCTGTTAAATGTTATTAATTTAGCATGCAAATAAACAAACCATCCTTTTTAGATTTTTAGTTTTCTGCAAGATTGTTTTGCCCTCAAACCAGGAAAAAGCAATGTTTACTCCTTGTCTTCTAATTGTTTTATGCTATTTTGTCAGAATAAATAACACATAAAATATTTAAATCTGTGGTTTTAAATGGTATGCATTATAATCTACAATATAAAATAAAAATAACAGTGTTTCCATTCAGGAAATATTGATAACGATATTTCAGCTCACCCTGAACAGCTAGGAGCTGCTCCTCCGTTGTCCAACGTGAGTTGATTTTTTGGTTGGGCTGAAGGAAATGCAGCACAAAAATATAATTATCATAACATTATGATGTAATGTAAAAGTAACATTTCACTCAAAATTGGTAGGGACAGACGGCAAGCCTAAAGCATTGGGGCCACCTTGAAATGTCCTGCATTGATACCAACCATTTATACCATGCTACTCAACTCCAACATGTTTGGCACAATATACAGTTACAAGTTGGTATGTCAGAGCAATCCATGTGGAAACTTACCTCTCTTGGTCTCATGTCTTCAATTCCATCACCTAAGTTGTTCCTTAAAACGCTGTTGGTTTGCTTGATTTTTTGGACCTAAAACAAAACAAAGAGGCAAAAATGTTTTAAACAGTGACCACTGCACATATATCACTATTATAATTAATAATTTATAAAATTGTATGGCTCCATATATTTCTTTGAAAATACAGTATATTGTTAAATATAGTTTATAATATTGTTAGTGTATTTATGTTTGCGTCTCTCAGATTTCAAAAACTACCAAAAACACAGATTTGAGCCATTAATCAAAAATTGGTTTCATGCACATTACCTGTCTCTTTAGTGACACTAGCTGTGTGTCCAGCTGTCTGATAGTAACAGCTCCTGAATCAGTGGATGCAGAGAGGGCGACAATGTCCTCCTGTTCGAGGTGCATGCCTTTAGGAGGCCTGCGGCGAGCCCGAAGAGGGTGGTGACGGTACTGCGCACTCTGGCTCTCTTTCCGGGTCAGACAAGACTTGCTTGGACCTTTCTCGTTTACTCCTCCATTTCCAGAGTTTTGCTTTGCAGACTAAAAAGTAGCACACATACAATATTTTTAAATTAAAATTTAAGCTAAATTTTATATGAGGGTGTACCTTAAATCGTGCAACTGGTCAGTCATTTTTTTGCGGTCACTAGTCCCTCATCACTGTTTTTATTGTTAATATTCCAAGTAGTAATTTTCCATTCGAACTGCAGGATATACTTGCAGTATAAACTCCAAGAAAACATCTATTCTTCACTGTTTTGACACTTTTTATGCAGCTTCACTTCTTAAAATTGTGAAAAGTGAATGAGAATTGTGACCTTATTTCTTGCAATTGGGAGTTTAAAAAATTCTGAAAATCAACAGGAAAGACTTATTTGTAAAATGTTTACTCCTTTGTAAAGTGTTTACTCACTTTTTTACAACTTTTTAAAATTACTTTTGAGATATGCACTTTAAAAAGTCAAACCTACAAGACAAAAAAATATAAAAATCACAATTACCATTTTTTAATTTCATGACATAAACAATTTTCCATAGTAAATTAATAAATTAATACAGAGTTAATAGCTGTAGGTCTAATGATTATGCAAACTAGTCAAATATCATTTTGGACGGTTCATCATGGAGTTTGGTTATTTATTATGCCACATGCTCACCTCTTTCTTGGCATTGATCTCAAAGTCACTGTCGCTACCTGGATCTCCTTCCTCTATCTCATCATTACTGGCAGGAACACAAATACACACTTTGTAATCCTATTTGTCTGGAGTCCACAAACATTTTGATTCATTTTTCTCTTCTCTCTTTTTACCTCTCATTCTTTTCTCTTTTGCTGAGGAGTTTGCGAGCTTGGCGGTCCATGACGCTGGTTCGGGTTCTGGTTTTCTTCCAGGAATAGTAGTACTTCACCAGGCTTGTGATCATCTTGTCTGGAAGCTGAGAAATTAAAAACAACAGATGGATACAACCAAGTTAATACAAGCACAAGATATTATGTCCCGATTCAAGCTTGTGCATGCAAACTCCCTTTTTATGTTCTCTGGAATATTTTCAAATCATTTCAATGTTCTGATGAATGAAATCACAGCAGGTTGTTCTCAGTACAAGACAATAGGTCATATTGTTGACATTGAGACCTCTCTACATGGATGTGTGATTTTAAACTGGGCCGCATCTCTAGTGTAGTTGCAGGCAGATGTGAGATCAGCAGATGACTCTTATATAACCCATCTTGCCTCCTGCTCACCATCTGTTGGATGCGATGGAAGCTCTTGCCATGAAAGCTGAAAGCCTGTTCAAACAGAACTTTGTCTTCCACCGTCCACTCATCAGGAAAGGGAGTGAAGTTGGCCAGGTCAGCCAGTGACTTCTCCACATCGTGCTTGTGCCACAGAAGCATGCCAAGAGCCTGTTGATATAACACAGAGAGATTGTATCAGTGATCTATGCCTCCATCTAGAGGATGTACCTATCACGCTTAATGTTCAAGTCAAGTGATACCTGTTCCATGTTGTATCCATGCTTCTCTTTGGCCATTAGAATATACTCATCCACTGAAAACAAAAAAAAGAGAGGAAAAAAACAGTGTTTCTTTATTAACAAAAAATGGTATTGCTGAATACCTACAATTCCCAACCATGATACCCATTACAGGATTGATACTTTGCACACAACAAAGTAAAAAGTAAAGAATATGAATGATTCATTGGATCAATATATATTTTTTATCAATTAATTAGATTTGAGTCAGAATATGATCTGATTAACAACTCTTTGATTGTTTTTTGTAAGGCATTTCTGTAATTCCACATAATATTTTGTAAATAATAAATGTAACTTATAGACAAGAAAAATACTAACTTAAAAATTAATTACTTAAAAACAACCATGAATAGTTTACATCAACACAGATTGGACAATTTCTTTTATGCATAAAAACAATAATAGTTGAGTAAAGCTTTACAGTTTTTTTAAACATATAATTATTTACTCTGTTTTATTCTATTTTCAATAACATGTATTAATTATTAATTTTCTAGAGCTGTGGCAAAAAAATTGAGAAATCAATTCTGAGATTTTAAAAATAGATTGCTATTCTCTCATGGATTCTGAGCTTAGTTTTTAACAGCAAAAGGTGCCGTATGCTGTACAAACCATTATACTCTGCTTGCATCCAATTCCTTGCTAGTGCCATTAGAACTGAAAATATTAATAAAGGGAGAAAAGATTCAAATGTCCTGTGAAGTGCTTTTGCAGTGCTCAAAATTGTGACCATTTTGGTCACATATGTGCTCAAAATTCGATCTATGCAACATCATAATGTTTTTAGAAGCATTTGTGTGAATCGCTCTTTCCTGCTGCGTAGATCTTATATTGATTCATATGGCCTGAATCTTGATGCATTGGATTTACTGCACGTTCAACGCAAATGGCCGCTAAATGTACAACCTAACACTGTATACATCATTGCCTAAAAAGCTTGACTTTACGAGGTTTTAACTGATACTGCGGCTCATGACAAAGAACAGTATTGCGTGGGCGGTCATCGCGAGAATCTTGCTCTGCCCTGCTCATATTGGGTCAGCTGACTTGCCTCTTTTTTTCCACAAACACAGAAAAATGTAAATCAGCACACAAGACTGCATTTAAAATGTGCGTTTTTTCTGAACGTGCACGTGTATAAATCGACATGCATATAAAAAGAATAGTGCAAAAAGTATTGCAATGCTTCAGCAAACCATAGATTTATTTTTCATAATGTAACAGTAGGACTTTTTATAGCACAGTTCTCATTCAAGCATTCAAGGTAGCATGATAATGAGAAATGTACTTTATTGTTACTATTATTGTCATCATCGACATCATTAATATTTTCTAACTATTGGACAATCATTTTAGAATTATTGTGCAAATATCAATAAGTCATCACTGCATTAATTAGACAGTTGTTTCTGGTTTTTGTTAGTTCTGATTGTTGTTGTTTT
This sequence comes from Danio tinwini, assembly GCA_903798205.1. Classification (NCBI taxonomy): domain Eukaryota; kingdom Metazoa; phylum Chordata; class Actinopteri; order Cypriniformes; family Danionidae; genus Danio; species Danio tinwini. Next base: position 9,712,563 of record CAIGQZ010001108.1, read on the forward strand.
CAAATACAATAAATTCATTATTATACAATTTGCAGTGGTGCTCATAAATTTTTTGTGGGTGATCCTAAATTTTTGAAGTTGACCGGTGCTATACCAAGTAAAACGGTTCATTTCGAGCCCTGTTTTAAAATGCTTGACAATCTCAACTGAAACAGGAAGACAGGGCATGTCTATATCACAACTCTGCCAGTCAGAGCTGTTGTTGAGGTTAGACTCACAGTCTATAATAGTAATACTAAATCTGACTCCCTGTTTCTTCACTTTTAAAATACAGCTTTCTGTGTAAGTCACATGGGTTCGATGTGTTTTGTACCAACTGGTGCAAATAATACACTCTGTGGTGTGTGATCCTATGTGGGATGGATATGATACTATTGTGCTCTAAACAAAGAAAACTATAATCATTTGAAAGTTTAACATTTCTAGTTTCCTTATCTGGTGACTGTGTTTTGTGTTTGGAATTACTGAGCAGCAGTTATTTAGTAATTTGGACAAAGATACTCAGAGTCAAAAAAGCATTACTTTGCTACAGCAATTCACATGTTAAACATTTTTATGTTTTTAGAGGCTAATTTCAAAACTCAAAAACCACTGAACTGCCCATATTACGTTAGAATTTTGTCAAAAGTATGAAAAAAATAAGATTCATATCCCTCAAAACATTAGAAGGCGGCTTTATACGATCACCATTGGAAAATGGATGTCATCTGGTAGTGATGTGTGGTACTGCGCCCAATCAAACTCTTATTGAATGTTCAGGTTTTGATATATCAATTTCAAATATTTATATTTAACCTAAAATTAAAACAAAAGAAAGTTGTTTTGGATTTCTAATAGTGTTGTCGCATATATATTCAACCAAGCTCAGCCAGACCTGGCAGGCAAAAAATGCTGTGCACACTGCCAGCCAAAATTATGTTGCGCGCACCCAAAGCAAATTTCCAACAACACTGCGATAACATATGCACTAAACACATAAAGTAGAAATCAATCTTTACATTATACCACAGCTCAAAAATGGCTTAGTTCAGAATCTCATTCATTGATGTGAGTGATGTTCTTATGTCTGTAAGGATGTAATAATATTAAAGTCCTATTACAGTATGTGCGCATATCAGGGAGTTACTATCAATAAGCAAGATAATGAAAGTGCCTAGAATGTTTCTACAATTTCACATGTGCATTCTTGTTTTTGAATTCCTTCATGCAAGTAAATAGATCAATGGGACTATGCACATTTTACAAGATAACATATCCCTTGATAATTGAATTGATTTCTCAAACATTTTTTTGCCACAGCTCTAGAACAATCTGCCATCATTTATTCACCTTACACTTGTTCCAAAACTGTTTAAGTTTCTTCTGTTCAGCACAAAATAAGTTATTTTGATGAATGTTCGAAACAAAAATAGCCATGAACATCCATAATATTTGTTTTCTTATGATAAATGTCAATAGATTTTCAACATTAGACATCCAAAATCTTCTCAACAGACATAAGAAACTTAAGAAATAAAAAGAAAAGATTTGGAACAACTTGAGGGGAGAGAAGAAAATGAGTAAATAATTTTTTTTTTTAACAAACTATGCCTTTAATTATCCAGGATTTTTTGCATCTAGTAAAAAGTAAATTATATATTTTTTAAATTTCTGCTTAAGTGTAAAACAGTTTGGCTTCCTCTAAGAACAAGAGTAAATTACTTTACTTTTTTATTTCTAAAGCGCACATCAATAATAGCCTGAGCCAGACAATCAGCAGTTTTTGACATTTCTACATGTAAATATTTGCCCCTTACACATGGCATCAGAAACTTGGCTGTTTGGTGACCAGACCAGCATGCTCCTCTGGTCCTTCTCACCATAGCGGGATGCACAGTCTGTTAACACAAAGAACAAACATGTCTTTTGCACAGCAGCTTCTCTCAAATACATCTGCAAGTGTTTCCTCCCTCCAACATCCTTGTCTTTTCACTTCACTGCCTCTCTGCTGTTCTTGTCTGTATTCCTATATTATATATATAGTTTACTCAAAGACTATATCTGTGTTCTCTCCTACTCCCCATAACTTGAGTGCACACAGAAACACCTACACGCAGCCCTTTATCTTATCATGCTCATGCAGACTGAAAAAAAAAATGCATGGAGTTCAGAGATACACTCATCTCTTCCAAGATTAACTCCCAACTCCCTCTTTACCTGGTTTGAACTCTGGGATCTGTGCCTGGTAGTCCCCACCAACGCGGATCATACTGTCTGTTTCAAAAGAGCAAGAGAGAAAAAGACGGTCAGAGAGAGGGGAAAAAAACACAGGCACGAAACTGGCAGTGCATCCTTACAGAGGGCAGAGGAAGAAAAGTGGGTGGAGGGAGAGCAGAAACAATGAACAGGGATGCTTGACCGAACACACAGAGAGACACTGATATATCCAAAGATTTTACACTTAAATTCAACCATTTAGGATTGATTTTGTTTTTAGGACTGTGCTACCATGTTAATGAATTAAAGGTGCAGATGGTGGCTTGGACTTGCTGGGTAAAAATGTGTCAGACGTACCATTTGGGTGTTCCTCATCACTGCTCTCTTCCTCAGAGTGCTGGCTGTTCCCGTTCGTGACTGTTTTGGCCCTGCTTCGGGACAGCACACCAGACCCTGATCGCTCCATCACTGATGGAAAGGCTGAGAGAGAGATTTGAGTTGGCCTTTGTTTTCAAAGTCTTAAAGGGATAGTCCTCAAAAAAGCCTTCATTAAATATTCGCTCAGCTAACCTGTACCTTCTTGTTGTGTAACACAGAACAACATTATAACTGTTGTTGCTCACACAGAAAAAGTCAATGAAGTCCAAAATAAACTAAGTCCAGCAGGTCTAAGAAATTATAAATAATTATAATACACAAATTGTGTATGAATTAATGTAGATTATATACAAATAATAATGTACCAGTATATCTGAGGCAAATCACTTTTACTGGAATTAGGCATGGGCCGGTATGTGATTCTGATGGTATGATAACCTTGGATAAAAATATCACAGTTTCATGATATTGTGATTACTGCTCTAAAATAAGTTATTTTTAAATGTCTGGGTAAAAAACTAAAACCTTTTCCCATTTGAACACAATATATTTTATTTTGAGAAACATTTAAAATATTTTGCAGCAGTAAATATGTCGGGCTAAATATTTCAAATAAATCATACACTTCAGCTGTCTTTATTAATATCAAAAACACAGATTTCTTTACAATTTAAAACAGCATCTTTGGATATATTTTCTGCTGGAGATACTGTTGTATTAAAAAAAAAGTAAATAAAAAATCTTACACATACCTTAGGAATGGTATTACAGAAAATATTGGCGGTTCTAAAACCTTGACTTTTACCAAACCGTGATATACCTTGAAAACGGTTATTGTTCCATGCCTAACTGGAAAAATATTAGATCTAAGGCTTCATGTGTTCATATTATTGTAATCAATGTGTCTAACTACTTTATTACATAAATAAAGATTAGGAATCCACCAATAGGGACATTTCGGATGATACTGATAACTCGGAAGCCAATAAAAAAATATATAGGCCAATAAATAAAATTATTACATTGTTTTTCTGAGTCTACTTACAGAAACAGAAGGCAAAAAGATGTTAATATCTATTCTTCACTCTACCGTAAACTCTCCTAAAGTGTGTCTACTGCATGTGACATGCCACATCTTGTAAAAGGCCTTAATTAATTTGTTCAGCAGCACCCATCTTAAGTGGCTCAACAAGCAGAAATAATCCACAATTTTATTTTATTTATTATCTGGCCAACAACAATAAAAATAAGCATTTATTGGGTCATACTGATAGAGTCACCAATATACCATGCATCTTTAACTTAAAAAAGACAACAACCAGGATGTACAATAATTTGAGTCTACAAATAAAATGACTAATCGAACAAAATGACTAAAATTATTATAATCATATAATCAATGATCATAAAGGCAGAATTGTTGAAGAACCCCTAAGGTCAAAATTTCATCATTAAGCCATATCAAGCAAAGCGTAACAGGATCTGCAATGTTGAGTTGGGATTATACCTGAACAGCACTACAGATGAGGACATATTGGAGAAATTTAAACCTTAGAGAGAAAGTTTATTATTTGCAGGGGTTTTAAGGCCTGTGACTCTGAGCAGTTCAACTTAATTTAAGCAGATTTAAGCCATTTGAGCACAATAAATGATGTAATTTTTTACACAAAAGCTATACAATGTTAATTTACCTTTGACTATTCAATTTCTGTATATGAATACTGTTAGACTCATTTAATTTCTATCTTTGCTCTATTGTATTTATCGATGCTTGCAATTTGTTTGATATATTTATGCAGATACTCTTCCTTACAAAACTATCCCAATCAATCCAAATATTTTTTCCAAACAGAGCTATTCATGTCATTTGGTGAAATTGTATTCATATTGCAATATGTACACACACATCACAGAAATACAAAATATCTCAATATTAGTTTTTTTTCCAATAATGTGCAGCCATACTTGGCGTACAGTGGACAATTCTGAATTTGAATGATTCATAATATAATCATATAATTTATAAACTACTAGTGAAACTCAAATAAACCTCAAATCAGCACAAACAACTAAAATAAATCTGTATGGAAATTAATTTAGTCTCAGGGAACACTGAATGGTTTAAATGCTCCTGGTTGTGTTTTGAGAGCCAGGTGATGGAGGTGATTTCGCCTGAGGAATCAAAACAAACACAAAGCGCGGGATATACGCACCAGAGTAACGTTTCTAAAACAGCAACGAATTTAGATAACTTTCCTTTGATTCAGCGCTCAATAAATGAGACTTTTATTCGGTAGACAAGAAGTCTTTGTTTCCTGAATGATAACGATGCCGGGAGTAAACGTTAAACTGACTTTACACTTTACAAACATGTGCATGAGCAGCTCCAGAACCACAAATAGTAATCTTTATAAAGCGTAAACAATGACCAAAGGCTTTATTCCTTAAGCCAACGCCGTTATGATTGCCAGCCACCAAACTGCACCTCTCGATGTTTTCGTGAATTTTATTACTCGGGGTTGCATGAATTGTGATTTTTAAACATAGAAAGCAACTTAGACAAACAAAAAAGTAAATATTTCTGGTTTAAATAAGTGTACTTATAATAAGCAATTTCGAGCAAAATCAGTGACATAATAAATTCCACAAAACATAACTTATTACACTTCATCAAAAAATGAAATAACATTACATATCTGTTCACACACTCACAAAAAATCGTTATGTGTCATAAAATGAAGCGTTGAATGGACCGCGTGACGTCACGACCAGTGTCTATTGATTGAAGTTGCCGTCCGGCGCAGTGTGAATCAAACGTGCTGTTTAGAGGAGTTCAAAACACAGAATATGTACCCCCGAACTGTCCATTGCATAACAAAGTGGCCAATCAACTCTTGACGGTGTTTCAGCTGAAAGCAGTTATCGATTGCCCCCTTAAACTCCGAGAGGTCGCATCACTCCGACCACCATCCAATCATCCGTCCCTTGTTCATTTAAACATTTCTGTGAGTAAACGCGCAGGGGTCTAGATCGGCCCATGCAATTTCACCATTTAAACTTAAGAAGTGCAGATAATGAAAGAAACAAAAACATCTTCTCCTCACCTCACTTTTCGTACAGTCGCTCACTCAAGTCTGAGTCCTTTTGTGTAGAGCCACGCTTATGTCCCTATTCCAGTTGTTGGCTAGCTGTCGCTGAACATTTGCCTTATAACGTTGGTTACCAGTCCGAATAGCAGTTCACTGCCTGGCATGCGGGCTTCCCCTCCTATTCAAACTTGTTAAGCAACAAATAAGTGCTGTGAGGCATCAGCACATCGCACTTTTGGTCATATTCAACTACATTAAAGCTTCAGTGGATATTCGCACGTCCCTCATTCTCTCCAGTTCATTGCATCGCCCGCATAGGGATCCTATCCGTGTCTATGTGCCGGGGAGACCCAAGAACTCCTCACAACCGAGAAAACCTTCCGCCCTGTTCGCCTCTCCCCGACTAACTTCCATGTCAATTACATAGTCCCTTTAACCGGCATTAAATTCATAACAAGTGACTCTTGCAACGTAACGATTCGATTCGTTTGGGTTAATCTGACTTTCGCAGTTGACGTACGGGCAGTGCTGAAATAGAATCGTTAAATGTAAACATCCCATCGTAAAGTCCGTTATTTAGACGTTGGCTGCGACAATATTTAGATTTAAACTTGTATTTGGACAAATTGAAAACATTTTGAACAACTGTTTTCATGAAATGAACTCAACACCGATCAATTACTTTGTGCTTTACCTGCGGTGCTCCCACATTAAATGATACGGAACTACTTTCTGCTGTGTGTGCGGAGGGATTCGTCAGCTGTGCAATGCAGTGATGGGGCTGCCCAGACCCTTCACTAATGTATGCAGGAAAGAAAAACACTACAACTTGCTTGAGAAAATGAATTTTGTGGTGATTGTCGCGGATTGGGCTTTAGGTGAGGTTATTTTACTATATTTTGGTTGAAAAAAAGAGTAGCTTAATATTAAAGAATTTAATAAGGCACACACTGTAAGCCATAATCTCTGGTCTACATTAATTAAACATAACCTAGAGGTAACACAGGTGAGAATAAACCTGATATCTAGGCACAATCCTAACACAGACAAAAAGACTGAATACTGGATTCAGGCTGGACTCCAACACCCTCTCCTTCTGCCAGCAGGCCTATGTGGTGGACAGGTCCTTCCCTATACCCCAGTATATACTGATATTCTTCCTCTGTGGCCCTTGCAGACAAGAACAGAGGCAGACATACCAGCACTTGTGGCACAAGACCCCTCCCAGCCATCTCTCTCTGTCTATGTTTCTCTCTCCAACCATCTCCTCCCTCCCCTCCTTTGTGCCATCTTGCCAGTACTGTGGAAAAGAACCATCTCCATTTTCTATAACTCACCTTATTTGTCCCTTTCTGATGATCTCTCTTCTCTTGTCTCTCTCTCCCTCTCTCCTCTTCCTCTCTGTTAGACTTCCTCCATTCTCATCACCTCTGAGTTCCTCTTTCCTCCCCTCCCCCTCTCTCTATTCCTCCTCTTCCTCACTCGCCCCCCCAGCACCCCCCACGCGGGCGTGCGCGCGCACACATGCACACCAGGCAGAGAATGAGGTTTCAGTACTAACAATCTCTGCTCTGCTGGCAACCACAGGCCTAAAGGTGTTGCTTGAGTTATTTTCTGTTTTTTGATCTCCACCAACTCTTAGCAGTAACATGGAAGGCACAGCCCATTGTTCACGTGGTGCATTAGTATGGCCCTTTTGAGGTCGGATCATGTTTATTTATGAACACTACAACAGTTATTAAAATCAGTCCATCATAGTTATCGAGCATGTATCAAGGTTTGGTAAGAGTTGTGGTGCAGCGGAAGAGATTTTAACAGCGGTGAACTCTCTGACCCCCCCCCCCCCCCCCCCCCTTTTCCCCCCCCGAACACCCCCCCCCCCCCCCCCCCCCCCCCTCCCTTGTTTCCCCTCCTGAAAATGCCATCTCTCCCCGTCGCGAGACAGATTACCCGAAAACAAAAGGGTCGGGGCGGGCCTTCATGACGGGCCATCTGCGGGAGGGGCGTGGCCAAGAATATGCGGCGTTCTGCATTCAACACATGGATGGACATTTTAAGTTATGATGATGGCTGTGCCTTACATACCATAATTTTTAAAGAAGGAATTTCGTCCAAAAAAATCCTCGATGTAAGTTTCAAAGTTTAATGTTAAAAGCCCACACGATGTATTACAGTTAATTAGTACTGGTATTTAAATACGCTCTCTGTGCAGTCCAAACCATGCGATTATTTTCCAGGTGGTGTCACAGCAGCAGTTCCTACACAGTAGCAACTTAAGTTGCTGCTCTATATTGTCAACTAGTGCTGCCTCGTGGACAAAAGTGGTACTGTAGGGCCAATCTAGTCCACTGACAACTCTTCACTCCTTCAGACATTTTAAAGTCGGAGCACTGGTTTTCCTGTTTTAAAGAATCGAAAGTATACTGGAATTGCGAAGCCAAAACAAACAAACAATCAATCAAACAAACAAACTAAATAAATAATAAATAAAAAAAAATAAATAAATAAATAAATAAATAAATAATCATTTAGAATGATTGCCAAGCATTCTGTTTAGGGTTGGTGATATGGCAAACATGCAATCTTGATAATTATTATCCACATTGAACAATAACAATATATATTTGGATAAAGGTTGTTATTGCTTCCAGATTTAAAAGAGTACTACAACAGTGACTGAAGCCACAGAAATTAAAGGGTTCATTAAATGGCATAACATATTTTCAGCCGATAAATTTTCGGTGGCCGCAAATTGGGTACATCTGTAATATCAACACACTTTTAGATTCCCATTGTTGCACATTTTTGCTGTTCGATTGGCTCTTAGATTAATATAGAGTAAAAAAGTCCAGAGCTTATCGTTGTTATTAACACAATTTATCGGCCCAGCCCTAATTCTGTTCTGTCCATAGCTGGTTCAATTTCACTTAAAAAACAGTTTCCAGTCCTTTACTTTTTTTGTTCACTATTTAAATTGTTTTAATTAATATGCACAATTATATATATATTTTTATTAGGATCACGGTATTAATTTGTGCCCCCACCACAGCCAAACACCATGGCTATAAAAAATCTGTCCATAAACATTCATTCATTCGTTTTCTTTTCGGCTTAGTCCCTTTATTAATCTGGGGTCGCCACAGAGGAATGAACCGCCAACTGACCCAGCATATGCTTTATGCAGTGGTTTCATTCAGCTTTATACACTGGATGTATGCCACAGAACTGTATTTTTTTCTTTTCTTCCTTTTTTCAAAGTTTTTTAAGCTCTTCAGCTAATACAGAACACTTCCTGGTGGGACAGAAAACAAAATGATTGTAGATTCCAGTTACACAATATATTACCAAAACTTTAAAATAATACATGTGCCCAACTCACCTCCAATGAGTTTAATAATAGCTATTTTCTAAATTTGGAATCAGTTTGGATTAAGAACGTTAATAGACAGCCTATAAAATCCATTCATAATGTATTCTCTAGACAATATTCAGCTTTATAGAGTGAATGCACACCAGTTTTTTTTTTCTTTTTTTCCAACTGATACAGAACACTTCCTGGTGGAAAAAAAAACAAAATTATTGTTGATTCCAGTTACATAATAAGGGCTGCACGATGTTGGAAAAATTATATATTGCGATATTTTTTTCTCTGCGATATATATATTGCAATATAACTTCACCAGATGACTTACATAGCTCTATTTGCAAAGTCATACTTGGGATAATTTTGTAGGGGAGTGAAATATAGCTATATTTATTTATGTAATTTATTATATACATACACTACAATACACTAAAATGTTTTAAACTCTCTTCAAATGCTCACACAGTCACAGGCCTTAAAAACACATGCAGACGATAAACTTTCACTCTATTATGGTTCTATTCTGCAATGACTTCACAAATTCACAAATGTGTTTTGACCTGTAGTTTCTGGTCAACTATAATCCTAACTTAACATTGCATATCTTGCGAAATGACTATTGCAAACGCACACATTGCGATATCGATGTTCAAGCGATATATTGTGCAGCCCTAATATATATAACATACACAAATGATCTTTTATATACATATTTTTAAGAAGAAGCTATACAATATTATATTTGTGCATATACATTAGATTAGTCAGTACTGAAGCCAAATCTGGAGCTTATCTAACAAAACTTATATATATTATAACTTACAATAACAGTCCAAATACTAGTACACCCAAATTTATCTGTTATAGAAAAATATTAAATCCAAATAAAACAAGAGGAAAAATTTAGTTGAAATTTTGTAGGTTGTAATTTATTTTTGCACTATTTTGCTTGACTTTAAATGTATTATCTTTATATTTTTAAATATGTTTGGTGACTAAAATATTATTTTAATAAATATGTCTGTTTAATAAATCTGTTTTGTTTAAATGCACCAAAATACATTGCCTATATTCACTGAGAAATTAATAAAAATACTCATTTTCAAAATGGGGTGTATATATATATATATAAAACCTTAAGATAATACAAGTGCACAAAATCAGCTTGTTTACCTCTAATGAATTTTGAAACTGACCATTTTTCAGTTTACCACGAGAATCAACGACAACTTGTCACAAATTAGATTTATTTGCCGTTTACTTCCATTTATAGTCACAGCTCTAGGTCAGAGCATACCTCGGAAAAGTAAGGAAGCATGCGGTGAGCGCTTGACCTTTAACCCCAAACCCTATGTCGTCATTTCCCCAAGACTCAGCGGCTAATGCCCAATGCTGCTGAGAGGGAGAGAAAGAGTGAAGAGAGGGAGGGAGAAAAGGAGAAGGAGATAAAGAAAGGGAGAGCAGAGCGCGGAAATTTCGTGGCCGCTTCTTGGCGCGAATCTGGCAGGGGGGAAAATAAAAGCGAGCCGCCGTCGCCAGTCGCTTTATAGATGGTTGTTTTTGACGCCGCCAGTCCCGCGAGCCCTTCTGTTATCGCAGCGCTGCGTTAGCATTTTTAACATTCTTTACCTCAGACCACATCTCATCTCCACATCTCTAACTTCTTTAAAGCGTTTTAGAGTGCAGTAGTCGCGTCAAGCTGGTCCTATAAAACCTGCACAATGGGGGTGAGTTTGTCTGTCCATGTTGTGTGTTGTTGTTAGCTTTGCTCTTATTTGGCTTTTGATAAATGCGTGCGGCAGTTTGAACAAAGACTGATGGAAGCAAATCATGATGCCCGGAAAGAGAGACACGGAGGTGAACGGCGGAGCTCATAAATAACGAGGGGGTGGTGGTGGAAAATTTGGTGGTTTAAAGATGCCCGGGTCCCGAATAAATTCCTGTAGTGTCCACTAATGTCCTCCTCAAATGGATTCTGGTTCGTTTTTTCAGGTGCCTCGTCGAATGCGCCATTTCTTTAATAATAAGCACAACAAAACACCGATACATTGGACACCGCTAACTGTTGCTGTCTTCGCCTATATCCGTTTCCAATAGTCGATGTATTAAAGTCAAACGAGGACTGGTTCAGATATGAGTATCGTGTGTAAACCGTGTGTTTGAGCTTCATATTTTGGCTTTTAATTAGCACGATGCCAGCAGCCACTGTGAGACAGCCTCTCACGACAGCCTGAATTTAATAATACACATTTATATCTCATATTAGTCAACTTTATGTACACAGCCCCTAATAGACAAGCCCTGAAAACTGTTCGTCACCACGTGCTTTGTGTTCTCAGCACCTGTTTCCTGCTTCACTTATCATGAACACACCTGAAGCTAAAAAAAGCTTGCCGTTTTGTGCTTTATGCTAATTGTTGGCTTCTAGTTTATTTAGATGGTTCATATATGAAACCTTTTTTAAATACTGCATATAAAGGTGCATATTTACAGATCATATGATGTACTTCAATGTAGTCACATATGTGCAATTCCAGCGTAATGATTTTGACTCTTTTAGTAAAAACTTAAAATATAAATACACAGAGAAGGTATATGTTAACATTATATTGAAACCTCTCTTTATATTTTACAAAACAACTAACCACAGAGTTATGTGACCAGAAAAATATCAGTCTGTAAACGTTTTTTTAATATTTTAATTAAGAAAATAAACATGCGTTATGGATGTGACCAAAGTTAGCGAGTTTACAGTATACAGCATGTATATAAAAATTCTGTCAATTAAACTGCACAAACCAAAACAAATAATCTTAATCAAAAAGATAAGAATTGGCTCTCTGTAGAACTAACATGATTGTTTTTTATTTTACATTTTTTGCATTTATGATGAAAAAAGCTTTGTTGTAGATGTGACATCTCTTCGTTATGGTTGTGACAGATGTGAAATTCCCACTTGTGTGACTTATAAATCAAATATAAGTGAAAACATTTTGAGTATTTTTACAGTACTGTAAAACAAGCCTAAAAAAACTAGAAAAGGTTTCGCTAGTTTGTTAAAAATAAAAAAAATTTTATGGCATGGTTGACAGTTGCATGACATTGCTCATTTGTAGGTATAAAGATAGTTATGCACACATTATTATGTTTATGTGATGTATTTTGAAGGCAAAGTTTTTGCTTTCTTGTGTTGAATGGGTTGTTATTTGGATATTATCCAGCCATTTTAATTTTTGTTCATGCTTTGGACATTGTTTTAGTTAAAATAAGCCAGACAATATGGGTAGTTGGCTGTGAATATTATTAGGCGTTTAGTTCCACAAATCTTTTTTGGTGTAATTTTATTGTTATTTCATAGAATCAGCTCTAAATCTATAAAAATATCATAACACGTTAAATAAATGTTAACATTTGTATATGTAATCCAATAGAGAGCAACGTGTATATTTGGTGTGGGCTGGTATAAGATTCAAACGGTATGATAATCTTGGATAAAAATATCATGGTTTCAAGGTATTGTGATAACTGCTCTAAAATATATTCTTTTTAAATGTCTGGGTAAAAAAACAACAACCTTTTTTTTCCCCATTGAACACAATATATTTTATTTTGAGAAACATTTTAAATATTTTGTAACAGTAAACATGTCAGGCTAAATATTTAAATAATAATAATTCATTGACTTCTGCTCTCTTCATTAGTTTCAAAAACACTGATTTCTTAACAATTTAAAATGTCATCTTTGAATATCTTCTGCTGGAGATACTGTTGTCCTTAAAAACATAAAAAATATATAATAAAAAATCTTACATATACCGCAGGAACAATATAACAAAAAACCTTGACTTTTCCAAACCGCAGTAAACCTTGAAAACAGTTATTGTCCCATGCCTACATGTATTTACACAATTCATTTTGTTGATGTTTGGTTGTTTAACTCGTAGCACATTAACTATTGTTAACAAATAGATTCTGCAATTATTTATGGAATATGTAGTTATTAATATTGTAAAAGCTAAAATGTGCTCAGATTATTAAATGCGGTAGAAGTATTTTGTTGTTGGTTTTTGTTGGGTAAAATAGTTAGGGTAAAAAGAAACCCTATTGCTAACTAATACAGAATTCTTAATTTGACAATTTTTACTAGTTTTACTTGTAATATAAATTTGTTTTTTATTACATATTTTATTATTATTACATAGCAAATTTACCTCATTTTTTACAATAAACAAAAAGTTAATCACAATAGATATATCTAGGGCTATTCACAACTTGATATTCTTTTTGTTTTATTAGAAACATGTTAAGAGATTATGGATTTTTGACTTTCTCAAATTCTGTCACATTTTAATAATGCGTTATGTAATGTGTATTTTTTGCAATGCAGCCTCATTGTAATAAATAGGGAAATATGTGTTAAACTTTTAGCTGTAAATTAGCTCTACAAGACAACAGTGTAATTATTCAGTGCACCAGTTAATTTCAGAACCAACTCTTTGTATATTCATATCATATATTTATCACCCTCTGCTCTCTAGACACATTTATTGGCGGTCAATCTGTTAGTTTTGTTCACAGTTGGTTCTGAATTTTCCCAAAGGACTCAAGGTTTTAATACATAGTATGAATTTCAGAAGCCTTTTACCACCAGTTTTTTTTTTTATTTAATCCCCAAGGATGGTGTTTAACAGTGTCTCCATTTATCATTTAGAGAAAATCAAACCGAGCAAAGGAGAAAAAGCAGAGAAGACTTGAAGAACGGGCAGCTATGGATGCAGTGTGTGCAAAAGTGGATGCAGCCAATAAGGTGCTCTTTAAAAGAAACCATTTCTAAATCTGACCTATTGTCTTAAAATATGCAAGTATTAAATTTTCTGCTGGGAAATATTAATCCAAATTACCTCATTTATTATTTTATGTTTTAAAACAGCTTGAAGATCCTTTATCTGCCATGCCAGTGTTCAAAAAATATGACAGAAATGGGTATGCTCCCCTTATTTTTACATTCTGTCAGACGTCGTAGTCTATACAATTTTAAACCATGATATCATTTTGTTTTTGGCATGCCACATTGATTTCATGAATGTCTGATCCTATCACAGGCTAAACCTGCAGATTGAGTGTAAACGGGTTACAGCATTGAGTCCAGATACAGTGGAGTGGGCCTATGAGCTGACCAGAGCCAACATGCAGACGCTGTAGGTATTAAGTAAATGAGAGGTAATCCAGCATCTTGTATTGTTAGATGTTACTGTGCTTTATTTAGATGCTACTGAATCATCCTCCATTGAGAAAGTGATTTGATGTCACTTCCTATTTGCAAGTGATATTTAACATTCACTTGAAAACGAAAATTGGGATGATTAAGTGTCACCTAGTTGCAAACCTGCTTTGTTTTTTTTCTGTGAAAGTAAATGATAGCAGAAAAATAAATTTTGGGTCAACTGTCTGTCCATTTAAAGCTTTTATAGGCTTTTCTACAGCTGGTCATTTAGCCATTTTCCATGAGCAGTGTTTCTGTGAACTATTGCTACAAGCCTGTGACTAATGTGCATGTGCTGTTTGCTTCTGAGAAATGTTGGTGCTCTTGTAATTCGTGCCATTTTTATAATGTTGAATTGTGGCATTGTTTTGGCAGATATGAACAGAGCGAGTGGGGATGGAAGGAGAGGGAGAAGAGGGAAGAGATGAAGGATGAGAGAGCCTGGTATCTGCTGGCCCGTGATGCTGACTCCACACCTCTAGCCTTTTCCCACTTCCGATTTGATGTGGAGTGTGGAGATGAGGTGTTATATTGGTAATGATTATTAGTTATCACTAGGCCCACACGAAATCTGCGCGCGCAGAATTCCGCAGATTTTTAGCCCATCTTTAATTCTGTTTATTTACTTGAGTAAATGTGTGTAAATCTATATTTATTCATTTTTTTATTATTTACAGTAATATTATTGACTAATATAAAAATGTTCATCTGATTTATGTACAATTTGTACAGAAATATTTTCTGTCTTTTAGTAAATATATTATATGAGACACTTTGTTTACCAAGTGGATCTAATTGGATTAGCATTTTAAACATTAAATAAAAGTTAAAAAGATATTATTTTTTATTTCACATATTAAGGTTTTAGTTATGATACTCCCAAAATAATTCTGCAGAAATCCGCAGATTTTTACCAAAATTCTCAGCAGAAATAGCAAAAAACATCTGCAGATTCTGTCTGGTCCTAGTTATCACACAGAAAGCCTAAAAAATTGTGTCTTTATTAAGAATGCATGTTTAAGTACCTTTTTTCTGATGATATATATATATATATTTTTTTTAATCAGTAATATATTTTACCATTTTTAAATTAAGGGGATTTTACACTAAAGTGTTTCAACTAAAATCAGAAAAGCTTTTAAGTGCTTTGACTGTTAAAATATCTAAAAAAAAGTGTGTTTTTAAAACCATACCATTGTCAGCTTTGTGTAAACACAAAATTGCATTTTTGTAGAAAACAGTGACGTCCGCTTGAGCTTATTATGCATTCAGTCTTTAGACATGTGAAACTAAAACAACATTGGCAGACTACAAGTCTACATGTATGCAGACGCATAGTGTTTCTTCACAAAGAAACGCATTATGCAGCACTTTTACTTGTTGCTGACAGGTATAGATGTGAAAGGTTTTCACAACATTGTCTACTGTTTTCAGTAGATTGTTGTGTAAACATGCTCTTTTAACACTTATTTTTGAAAGCTCAAATTTACAGAAAAATTTAATTATCATATATTAACATCAGGAATCTTATCTAATTTATGTATTTGTTATTTTTGTTTTTTATAGTTTTTATTTAAATGAACTGGAATAACGAATCACCACCTAAATGTAATTACTGCCAAGCTGCTTTTACCATGACACGCATATTGTTGGAATGTGGAAGTTTGAATATATTAGACAATTTTTATAAGGAGAGTACTTTTGATGGACATTTTTAAAAAGGTACCACCAGGAGAAATCTTGAGTTATTTATCAAAAATCGAACTGAAAAATCATATTTAACTTTGAATATAATTTTTGTGAATTTTATTTATTTCTATTTATGTATTTGTCTATGTAACTTTTTATTTTAATACAAATTTGTTTTTGTGTAATATTTTTATGTATATCCATTTTGCTTTGAAATAGCCATTAGTTGCTGAAGTGGCAATAAAAAAAAATGAATGAATGATCTGTTTTTGACACAAAAATAGCCATTGTTGCTGATATGGCATTAAATAGAAATATATGGTATTTAAAACACAAATTCTGATTTATTTTAATTGTGTGAAGTTTGTGGCTCAAATTTAACAGTAAATATATGGATTAAATTAGCTGCACGAAGCCAAAAAAAGTGTTTGTTAGTTGCTTTGCAAGCTTCTAAAAGTATTTTCATTTACATTTATGAATTAGGCAGGAATTTTTGTCTGAAGTTATTAATTGTGCATCAGTAGCATACATTTAATCTTCATGCATACACATTTTACTGAACTGTTCTGATTTTAATGATTCCAGAAGACTTTTTTTAAAGAAATTAATTCTCTTAAGTACATTTTTAACAAAGTGACAACAGGAAATATTTTAACATTTTTATCATGTATTAACACAAATTTATGTATTCATTTTTGTTAATTTTTTATTTATTATTGAAGTATTCTTGTCATGAAAATACCATTGGTGGCTGACATGGCATTAAATAAAACATACATTACATTATCTTCATGCATATGTTAATTTAGCTTGAATTTGATATAATTCTTAGATGGGGGATTAAAATGGTTTATTTTAAAGTTATAATTATACTTGTATAATAATAACTAAGTTATTATACTTGTATATTTTTGTCAGGTAATCTTTATTGCTATAGTGCTTGCACGATGCACATTGTCAAAGCAGCTTAATTCTAATTAAATAATTTTTGGGAATATCCAAGTACTGTTTATGTTAAACATTTACTTTAATTTCTGATTTTGATTAAACATTTGTTTGACCCACAGCAAATAACTTGTACTTTCATACTTTCATGTACTTTCATTGATACCTACCAAATTTGTGATCTTGTAAGTGTAATATTGTGTAGTACCTGTCCATCATTCTCACCTCTTTTGTCTGTCACTCACTTATTTTTGTAATTTTAAATATAATTTTGACTGTATCTATTGGTCTGTCATTCATATACGTGTCTGTCAATCTGATCTGTCTGTCTACAATAGAAATATTTCTATCTCTGTCTGTCAGTCATTAAAGCCATTGTTTGTATGTGTAGGAAGGCTTGTGTCTGGCATGTTATTTTTGCAGTGTGTGACTTAACTGGTTCTCTGAGTCATAAAAGACTCTTGCCCTCATAGATTGCTGTTTGTTTCTCACTGTTTCTAATAATGTCTCCTCAGTTATGAAGTGCAGTTGGAGAGCAAAGTCAGACGGAAAGGCCTGGGGAAATTTCTCATCCAAATCCTCCAGCTTATCGCCAACAGGTATCACAACAAACACAGCGCTCAAGGAATTTTTTTTCCCCATTCATTGCTTTTGCCAAAAATAAATGGTTGTCTTTTTGCTTTTCTCTCAGCACACAAATGAAAAAGGTCATGCTGACAGTATTTAAACACAATCATGGGGCTTACCAGTTCTTCAGGGAGGCTTTACAGTAAGACCTGTCTTTCTGTACTCATTCAACATCTCCTGTTTCATAATCAACCAATCACTTCTATCTGCTTGTTAAGCTCTGTACATTTTGAATACTCTTTTTTGATCAATCACTTTAAATTCTCTCTCCTAATTGTGTGTTAAATTAGGGAGACATAAAAAATATGCAGATTGGTGGGGCACGAGGGCGGGTATTGAGAAACGCTAGTATCATTTTACTACACTGTGAGTGTGCAGTAGTCAACATTTGAAGTGGATCAAAAAAAAAGAAAAAGAGAACGGTCAAACTACTCAACACCCATTCTTTTCTTTTTTATTTAACCGCTTCAAATGTTGACTACTATTTATTCGTACCATTTGTTGTTTGCTTTTGGGATCAGTGACTGGCTGCATCTCAATCAGTACCTTTCAGAAGTCAGGGCACTTTAAGGCCATTTCATCAGCCATTTTAAGGGCAGTCTCAATTGCAAAATTTTTCCAGTGCACTGAAAAGTCAAACGTAATGACAAATGAGAGACCTTTTTATAAAAACAAACCATTCATTCATATTTTTTTTTCGGCTTATTTACTTTTTTAATCTGGGGTCACCACAGTGTAATGAACCGCCAACGACAGCAGATGCCCTTCTAGCTGCAACTCATCACTGGAAACATCCATACACACACATTCACACTCACTTTTAGCTTACCCAATTCACCTGTACCACATGTTTTTGGACTTGTGTGGGAAACCAGATCACTCGAAGCGTACCCACGCAAACACAGGGGGACATGCAAACTACACGCAGAGAGGCCAAAAACAAACCATTATTTATTTGTTTTTAACATGAATGAACAGCTAGATAGGTTAGGAAAAATCTAGGAAACATTTATAATTGTTTAATGGTTGAAATGTTGCTGGCAGTGTTGGGGAAAGTTACTTTAGAAAGTAAAGCATTACAATATTGAGTTACTCCCCAAAAAAGTAGTTGCATTAGTTACCTTATTTTAGTAAGCAATGCAATACATTTCATATGTCATATATTACAGAGTTATTTTTGAGTTACTTTTTATTACCTGGTTGAGGGTTAATCTCTTTTTTTTAAGAACTTTTTTTTTTCTCAGGGTTTCCGCGGGGTCTTAAAGTCTATTAAAGTCTGTTAAATTTAAGGCCTAAAAAAAGTCTTAAATTCGCTGTTCTAGGTCTTAAACATTTTTGCACAGATCTTAATTCTCTGATGTCCATGTAACGCTACATCTAATGCTCATTTAAATTCTTTTTTGTTGCTGTTGCTTGGTTTTCGTGGTGTTGTAGTTCTTCATTTCACTAATCCAATTGTAATTTGCGATATTACAACTACAAATGAGGCCGACATGCAATAGCCAATCAGCTTTCTGCTATTGAAGTCAGTGCACGCGGCGAATGTGACGTCATCACTGTGTTTGCGGACGTTCGCTTTGGGTGCGTGCAACATGATTTTGGCTGGCGTAGCTTACATAATGTTTTTTTATGATCCATCCATGCGTGATCATAGAGATAACCAGATGACCAATAATTCTTGGCTAGAAATTGCAACAGCAATTTAGCCCCCTTAAGCAATATATTTTTTCGATAGTCTACAGAACAAACCATCATTACACAATAACTTGCCTTATTACCCTAACCTGCCTAGTTAACTAATTAACCTAGTTAAGCCTTTAAATGTCACTAAGCTGTATAGAAGTGTTTTGAAAAATATCTAGTCAAATATTATTTACCATCATCATGGCAAAGATAAAATAATTCAGTTATTAGAGATGAGTTATTAAAACTATTATGCTTAGAAATGTGTTGAAAAATCTGCTCTCCTTTTAACAGAAGTTGGGGAAAAAATAAATAGGGGCTAATAATTCTGACTGTAACATATTCCTTTCCAATGAACCTATCAGTTTACAATATATTGATGCCCAATTTCTAGGCTTTATCAGTGATAATGGTCACAAATGTTGGATCATTATTGCCTTTTTAGCTTATAAGTAGAGGACAGAAACTAGCCAGACAGTAATGTGTGGATTGTTGAGTGGGCAAAATAATAAGAAAAAACGTCAGTATTTTTAGTAAGTGTACTTTTTTGTTTTTATTCTTGCCATATTAAAAAATATAATTGTAGAGCAACCCAAGTTCTGTTGCCATTAATATTTAACTTTAATAGGTAGAACTGTCCGAGATATGAACAAAAGCAAGTGATGCATAATTTAGATTTAAAAAATGTTAGATATAAAATAATCTTGAATGGTTAATCTTTATAATAAATTATAAAAAATAATAAAAAAAAACAATTGTCTTGAATGATATTAATGATATGACCAGTTCTGTTTATCCATCTGATTTTACTGTCTTTTTTTTTTTGACCGGCCCCTGTGATTTAAAAGAATATCTCAATGGCAAATGCGTTAAGTATAAAAGCCTTGTCCATTTCGTGAGGTGCCCGATGTGGCGCCAGGCGAAAGTAAAAATCAGACTTAAGATGTTTGTTTTTTCTGTAGTTCAATTGTGCATCTAACCTGTCTTTATTACTGTTCAATTTGAATACATTTATTTTACCACTAATTTAGTGATTTAGTGTTTTCTCTTTGTGTTTTTCATATTGTGATATTGGTCTTAAATTTAACACTTAATGGTCTTAAAAAGGTCTTAAAGTCTTAAATTTGAATGATATCTGCAGAAACCCTGTTTCTTTTTTAATAGGAGTTCTGCAATTAACAACGCACTGTATAACCTACATTTACCTTAAAAAAAAACATCAAAATATATATTTTAGGATAATGTTATCTGAACTTCCCAGAGCTGTACAAGTCATATGTACAGATTAATGAAAGTATAAAGCAATGTATTTGCTACGTTTGTACTATTTGTCTTAAGTAAAATCCCTGTCCATTGAGACTATAAATCCCCTTTTCCTTGTCTTTGATGCGTTCAAAATGAACACACACTCATTGACTGCGTGATTCGTGACTACTTAAATTTTAATTCAGCAATACATTTTTTTAAAGCTAATTAAACTTATTAATTAAAAGTAACTCGCTTTACATTTTCAAAAAAGTAACTCAATATTATATATTTTTTTTTAAAGAAATGCAATGCTTATTTCTGATTTATACTTTTGCCTGGCACTGCGTCGCGGGCCTCCGCTGACTGCGCGCGCACCTTACAAAAAGGCCAAGATTTTTATACTTAATGCGTTCGCCACTGAGATTTTTTAAAACGACATGAGGCAGTCAAAAGAAACCCACTGTAAAGTCTGCCCAATAAACAGAGAAGTAAGACGTTTCCGGAACTACGTCATATTAATATCGTTCAATTTTTTAACTAATTTGTTTTATTATTTTTATAACTTATTTTAATGATTGTAAAAGTTTTCAAAACCTTTTTAAAATTTTATTTTTATGCATTACTTGCTTTTGTTCATATCTCAGACAGTTCTAGCTATTAAAGTTAAATATGAATGACAAGAGAACATGGGTTGCTCTACATGAACATGGGTTGCTCTACAAAAGTTTTTTACTTATGGCAAGAATAAAAGCCAAAAAAGTACACTTACTAAAAAATACTGACTTTTTTATAGACATAGCCCACTCCACAATTCACACATTACTGTCTGGCTAGTTTGTGTACTCGTATGCCAAGGTAATAATGATCCAACATTTCTGACCATTCAATTCAATTCATCTTTATTTGTATAGCGCTTATACAATGTAGATTGTGTCAAAGCAGCTTCACATGGAAATTTATAGGGAATTGAAACGGTGTCAGTTCAGTTTTTAGTGTTTAAGTTTAGTTCAGTTTAGCTCAGGTCAGTGTGGGTTAATAATCACTACTGAGAGTCCAAACACTGCGCAGCTCTACAGATCCCGAACCATGCAAGCCAGTGGCGACAGCGGCGAGGAAAAAACTTCACCAATTGGCGAAAGTGAAGAATTTAAAAAACCTCGAGAGAAACCAGGCTCGGTTGGGCATGACCATTTCTCCTATGGCCAAACGTCTTGTGCAGAGCTGCAGTCTAGGCGCAGGAGCTGGACCTCAGCGAAGATTCGTCTGTCCTTGGAGCATCACAGGAATTAGTCTCATGCTCTCCACCATGACCACCACAGCAGCAACTCAGGATACAGCCTGGTCCAGAAACCTTGGGATCATCTCGTCGCTGGTCTTGGATTACATTAGTGGCACTGCATAATCTGAGGGCCTCGAGATGAGTACCCCCAGGTGGAAATACTGAATAAGGAGAATAATTAGCGTAGCTGCTGTTCATAATGTATATAAACAAGAAGCAAAATCCTGTGTGAGGCACATCATGCGTCATACCGCTATGTAATGCACTGAGTGTATGCTTTGCTAAAAAGATAGGTCTTTAATCTAGTTTTGAACTGTGAGAGTGTCTGAGCCTCGGACATTATTAGGAAGGCTATTCCAGAGTTTAGGGGCCATAAATGAGAAGGCTCGACCTCCTTTACTCGATTTAGCTATTCTAGGTACTACAAGAAAGCCCTGAGTTTTGAGATCTTAAAGAGCGGGTTGGATTGTAGCAAGACAGGAGGTTGGTTAGATAAACAGGAGCTAGATTATTTAAGGCTTTATAGGTAAGAAGCAATATTTTTAATTCAATACGAAACTTAACAGGCAGCCAGTGTAAGGAGGATAAGATTGGGGTGATAAGATCATTTTTTCTAGACCTGGTAAGAACTCTGGCAGCTGCATTTTGTACTAGCTGAAGTTTGTTAATAGAGGATGCTGGGCAACCAGCAAACAGAGCTTTACAGTAATCCAGCCTAGAAGTCATGAAAGCATGAACTAGCTTTTCTGCATCTGAGATGGATAGCATACTTCGCAATTTAGCAATATTTCTTAGATGAAAGAAGGCAGTTTTTGTGACGTGGGATATATGATTTTCAAAGGTTAAATTGCTGTCTAATATGACACCCAGATCTTTTATAGTAGAGCTAACTCTAACTTTGTATCCCTCTAATTGCAGGTCGAGTTGTGAGAACTGCTGTGTACAGGATTTAGGCCCGATAAGTAATAATTCTGTTTTGTCTGAGTTTAAGAAAAGAAAATTGTTGGTCATCCAGTCTTTAACATCTTTAATACGCTCAGTTAGCTTAGAC
Source organism: Danio tinwini (assembly GCA_903798205.1). Taxonomy (NCBI): domain Eukaryota; kingdom Metazoa; phylum Chordata; class Actinopteri; order Cypriniformes; family Danionidae; genus Danio; species Danio tinwini. Next base: position 9,735,375 of record CAIGQZ010001108.1, read on the forward strand.
AGTTCAGACATCTCATCAGGTTTAGTTGAAATGTATAATTGAGGACCATCTGCATAACAGTAAAAACTGATCCCATGTTTTCTAATAATGTCCCCCAGGGGAAGCATGTATATTGTAAACAGCAAAGGGCCTAAAACTGATCCTTGAGGGACCCCGTACTTTACCAGTCTTACTTGTGAAAGCTGTCCATTAATATTCACAAACTGGTAACGATCAGTTAAGTATGACCTAAACCATTGAAGAGCCTGTTCTTGGACACCTGTAGAATATAAGCGGTCTATGAGGATATTGTGATTAATGGTGTCAAAAGCGGCGCTAAGATTTAGTAGAACTAATAGTGAGATGCACCCTTGGTCAGCAGCTAAGAGTAAATCGTTGGTTATTTTCACTAATGCGGTTTCTGTGCTGTGATGAGGCCTGAAACCTGACTGAAACACTTCAAAAATATTGTTCATCTGCAGAAAGGAGCATAATTGGGTAGAAACAACTTTTCTAGTATTTTAGACATAAACGGAAGATTTGAAATCGGCCTATAATTCGCCAAGTTGCTGGGGTCCAGTTGTGGTTTCTTAATAATAGGTTTAATAACAGCTAGCTTGTAAGGATTTGGAACATGGCCTAAAGCTAAAGAAGAGTTGATAACGTTAAGGAGAGGTTCTCCTATAACAGGTAGCAATTCTTTCAGTAATTTTGTTGGAATTGGATCTAACATACACGTAGCTGGTTTGGAACTATTTATAACTTTATTTAGCTCTTCCTGTTCTATGATTTTGAAGCATTGTAGGTTATTTTGATTCAGTGGAAAATTTACTGGATCTGGAGTATAAGGCAGTGCAGAAAGTTTAACATCTTCTATTTTCTGTCTAAAGCCTTCTATTTTATCACTGAAATAATTCATGAAGTCATCACTACTAATATGCGGTGGGACATTTTGTTCCAAGGATGACTGATTATTTGTTAATTTAGCAATGGTGCTAAATAAAAATCTAGGATTGTTATGATTATTTTCAATCAGTTTGCGGAGGTGCTCAGCCCTGGCAGATTTAAGAGCCCTCCTATAGCTGGACATACTGTCTTTGTTCGCAATTCTAAAAACCTCTAAATTAGTTTTTTTCCACTTACGTTCCAGGGCATGGGTTGCTGTTTTGAGAGCGCGAGTATGACTATTGTACCATGGTGTAGTTTTATTCTCTCTAGCCTTTTTTAGTTTGATGGGTGACACCGTATGGTCATGCACATGACCATTATCACCAATAAAGCCTAGAAAAATAAGGCATCAGTTTATTGTAAAACCATAGGTTCAAATATTCTTCTTCAGTTATCAAAAAAATTATGTGACTTCATTTTAGTTTTGTAAATATTAAATTGTAAAACCCATGAATAGTGGAAAAACATTTAGTAATTGTGTATTAAAACCACCTGGATTTCAGAATCAGTTTTCCACTTTTGCCATAAACTCTCTCTTTTGGGTTTTACAGCAGTTCGCTCGAATCTCAGAATTGTGTGAGCTCCGCCAGCCGAAATCATGTCACGCGCACTCAAATTGAACCTCCGCAAACTCTACAATGATGCCACATTTGCCGTGCGCACTCAAGTGAACTGGCGAACATGTAGAGTATAAATCCGGCTTTAGAAAAGTAATATTATTATGCAACTCTCGTTACTTGTAATGCATTACCCCCAACACTGGTTGTTGGTATATGAAACAATGAAATGAATATATGAAAATAAATAGTTCTGCAGTTGGTTTTAAACTCCGGTTTTGATGATGAGGATATACAATGAGGCTGTTCTCATGTCACACTCAATATGTCCCAAGGTGTAGTGAACCAAGCTCATCACTGCCCGAATTTGTGCACATGACCTACTGATGACCGACCTCAGGAGCTTGGGTGCTCATTGAGCTACAGCTTGTGACTCATAACGTCAGACTTAGCAAGCAAATAGAACCAAGTGTCCTAGTCGGCTGCCTTGTGTATTCACTAATCTGAACTCTTCCAGGTTTGAGATTGATGAAACCTCACCCAGTATGTCGGGCTGCTGTGGCGAAGACTGTTCCTATGAGATCCTGAGCAGGAGAACGAAGTATGGCGAGGTCTCGGGCCACGCACATGGAGGCCACTGCGGAGGATGCTGCCATTGAGAACCAGTGTGTTTATTCAGAGCTTCCTCATCACCCACAATCCCCCATATTCATCAACAAAAACCCCCCTCTATGCTTGCTCTTGGTTTGTTTTAACATGTAATAAGCGATAGTGTGCTGTTTTTGGGTTTCCTAAAAGTATAAATGACAAAACAAAATTGCAGTAAGGCCACTGTGAGCCAGATGTACATTCTCTCACCTCAGGTGTCTGAAAAGAGCCCGTTTCGCTTATCCATCAGCTGTTTTGTTAGTGAGTGAATGCAAGTGTTGGTCACAGTGGTTATCACGGCCATCTGATTCTCTACCACTTTTCAGGGTAAACACGTTTTAACTAAAAGCTGAAGTTTGCTTCACACGTCAAGAAGAACAACAATCTGTACTGTTTGTAATTCGTAATCACTGAAGCTAGACTGTCTCAGGTCATTCAACTTCAATATTTTATAACTGCGATCATTAGGGGAATTGATGGACGAGGATTATATCGGCATTTAATTTGATAAAGAAGTTGGCATGTTAGCTAGTGTAGAAATATGCTTTCATTTTACTTTGTTTTTTATCATAGCATACTTTTATCATGTCATTACTGTATATTTCCATTTTTTTTCTCTCTCTTCACTGTATATAATCTGTTTGCCATGTACATTTTATTTGCCTTCAGAGACATTAGAAAAATGATATACAAAAGTTTAAAACAGTTTGAAAGATGAGTGTCCTTGTCTTGTGCTCTCGTTGAACTGAAACGAAAGGTCATTCCTGCTTTGTGTTTGATTTGTATGCATCAAATAAAGGAATCTTGTTTGATGTTCAGTAGTTTCATTGTGCCTCAAACGGACTTTAAGTTGTTCTTAGCTGTTAAAATTATTAGTAAAAAAAACCCCGCAATGAATCATGCTGTGAAAATCAAATCCGCACACTCTGTTTTATTAAGAATAGCGGCTTTGTTTGAGTTCTTTGAACTTCCCATTGAAGTAAAGACAAGAATCCTCAGTATTTTGATCTTTATTTCATTGAAGAGATAATTAAGGGTTAGTAAATGCACTTTATTTTACAGACTGTAAAAGAAAGGCATCTATCTCTCTCTATAAATGTATATATATACACACTGTTGAAGTCAGAATTATTAGGGACCCTGTGATTTTATTTTTTTTTTCCTTTTTTATATTTCCCAAATGATGTTCAAAAGAGATATATATTTTTTTTTTACTATTTTAAGGTCATCAGCCCCCTAAAGCAGTAGTTTTTTATTGTCTACAGAACAAACCATTGTTAAACAATGACTAGCCTAATTACCCTAACTTTAAACTGAATGCTAGTATCTTGAAACATACCTAGTAAAATAGTATGCACTCTCCTAGCAAGGATAAAAGATATCAGTTATTGGAAATTTGTTATTAACTATTATGTTTAGAAATGTGTGGAAAAAATATTTCAGTTAATCAGAAATTGTGGGAAAAAAAATAAACGGGTCTATCGTTTATACATGTATATAAATGAGCAATATCACACTCAGAAGTGCAATATGGCTGTATATCGGCACTGGTGAGAGGCGTGTGTTGGCTGGAGGCTGCAGGTTGAGTGCCTTAGTGCTAACCACCAGTGATATACAGCCATATCACACTGCTATGACTGTGATATTGCATTTATATTTAACAGTTTGACAGCATAATCGTGTATATAACAAAGAAAATCAAACATGGAGAGTCTCAAAACCCTTTTGTATGAGGAACCACTTTTCCACCATTCATTCATCTGCAGCTGACGACAGAACAGCAGAAACCGTTGGTACTTCACTAACATCATTTTAGAGCTAGTGTTTGAATGATTCTCTAGCGTAATGTCTAAAGTGATGACAAAACAGGTGATTTTGCTTACATTTTAAGATTATAAGGCTGAACTGCATGAAATGTCATCAGACTACAGATTTCCCAGTATTTCTCTGTTGCAATGGGGATTTCACAATCAACTCCCACTGATGCTATCCAAGACCAGCGACGAGACGATCCCAAGGTTTCCGGACCAGGCCGTATCCTGAGCTGCTGCTGTGGTAGTCATGATGGAGAGCATAAGACTGATTCCCGTGATGCTCCAAGGACAGACGTGTCTTCACGGAGCTCCAGCTACTGCGCCTAGACTGCAGCTCTGCACAAGACGTTTGGCCATAGGAGAAATGGTCGTGCCCAACTGAGCCTGGTTTCTCTCGAGGTTTTTTAAATTCTTCACTTTCGTCAATTGGTGAAGTTTTTTCCTCGCCGCTGTCGCCACTGGCTTGCATGGTTCGGGATCTGTAGAGCTGCGCATCGATGGAATTGCTCCTCAGTGCTTGGACTCTCAGTAGTGATTATTAAACCACACTGAACTGAGCTGAACTGAACTGAACTTAAACACTGAAAACTAAACTGACACTGTTTCAATTCACTATAAACTTCCATGTGAAGCTGCTTTGACACAATCTACATTGTATAAGCGCTATACAAATAAAGATGAATTGAATTGAATTGAACTCCGAAAAAGCCAGAGCAAAGCAAACACTACCAGTTTATGTGGTATAAATACAGCACTACAAAACACAAAAGAGACAGAACGTTTTAAAATGTCACTTACCTGATTTATAATGATTTTTTCAGCTTTAGTTTGAACTTTACGCTGAGAAAATGCTGTTTTTCTTTCCTAAAGGCTTATGATGAATGTGGTGAAACATCAACCATCGCTTTCTTTGTTCTGCTCAAACAGGCTGATGGCGGCCGAAGCACTGAATCCGATGCTCCGAATTAAAAATATAAAATAAATAAATATAAAAATAAATATAAATAAATATCCTTATAAATAAACTGCATAGCTGCAATCTAAACAACTACATCCTCGACTAAAAAAAGCCTCAAAACTACATTGTTGTTTAACAGCAGGAATATTTGTCAAACTGTAGAGTGACCTCTGCTTGTTGCTGTATGTAGGCAGAGTAATACACAAGGGTGAAGAGGCGGTATTAGTGCTGATATTTGCTAATTAGATTCAAGAACCACACAGAACTGTTAGATAGATAGATAGATAGATAGATAGATAGATAGATAGATAGATAGATAGATAGATAGATAGATAGATAGATAGATAGA
>CAIGQZ010001108.1:9740637-9773122 GCA_903798205.1 Danio tinwini
AGATAGATAGATAGATAGATAGATAGATAGATAGATAGATAGATAGAACAAAGTTATTGAGAAAAATTATTCAAATGTAAAATCTCATTTGTATTTGAATAGCTTTAAATTTTCTTTTCTTTTTCTTGAAAAAGTTATTTCTGGATGGCGAAGCTGAATTTTAAAATGTCAATTGTATGTTCAGGAAACATTTCAGATTGTCACTGTCGAATACACAGAAGTTGATTTATATTTTGTGCAAAACTATATCTTTTTTTTTTTAGTATTTTTAATAAATGTTTTTATTCTTGACCAACAAATACTGATTTCTTAACTCTTCTGTGTCTAAAATATAAACAATTTTAATGCAAAAAAAAAAAGTTTATTTAAAATTGGAATGAACTGTAATCAGTAGTTTACAGAAATTGTGTGGGTAAAAAAATGTACATTTTAATTTATAGTATAGAACAGGGGTGTCCAAACTCGGTCCTGGAGGTTTTAGCGCTAACCCTTATCAAACACACCTGAATCAGCTAATTAAGCTCTTACTAGATATACTAGAAACTTCCTGGCAGGTGTATTGAAAGCAAGTTGGAGCTAAACTCAGCAGGACACCGGCCCTCCAGGACCGAGTTTGGACACCAGTGGTATAGAATAAACAACTACTTATAACATGCAATGTACTTAATCCCAAGTACATTCTAATCAATGCACTCTGCAAATTTGAACATGAATGCAACTAATAATGAAATGGTTGTTTTTCATAACGGAACAGATTTCAAAAAGTACAAGAACTATTTCAATTGTGTTTTTACGCATCTCTCGTAGTGCTATTAAACACAAAAGTCGTCAAACGGAACTATTGCATGCTTTCACGCCTCCGGAGACCCTTGACCGCGTTGCACACTGAGAGCGGAAGTTGCTGGTAGTCCGCAGCGGATGAATGGATTCGCTGTCCACACTGCACTTCATTAGTGTTTGCGCAGAGACGCGTCTGTAAAACACGATGAAGCGACCGAAGAGGATGTTATTCATCTCAGCCTAAAATTAACGTACACCACCGAGAGTGACATGCAGTCGTTGTTACCGTAAATGTATAAAAACTGCAACAGAGCGAACTCAAAATCAAGATTGTGTCACAGAATGTACGTAACTTTAGGTAGCGGTATTTATCATCCTCCCCAAGCTGCAGTCGTGCTCGTCGTAATGTATTTCAATGGGTGGTGTGTGTAAAAACCGGCGGTCTCCATCAGTCTCGGCTCCAGCATCAGCAGCAGGTCATCATGAGGATGAGACTGAAGCTGAAGACAGTGTTTGTCCTGTACTTCATGGTGTCTCTGTTTGGGCTCCTGTATGCGCTGATGCAGCTCGGTAAGACTGCACTCACAGTCAGCGTTGACTTGCTTCCTTCTGTGCGTTGTGCTTTATTAACAAGAACTAATATGTGCAGTCTCGTAGTTCAGTTTACAACTAAAGAATTTTACATGTCTTAAAGGGATAGTTCACACAGAAATTGAAATTCTGCCATTTACTCTTTATTTACTCGTCTCAAACCTTGCGTTTTTTTTCTGTTAGACACAAAATAAGGTATATTGTAGAAAGCTGGAGGTCTAATCGTTGACATCCATAGTTTTTCATATGTAGGTCAATGGTTTTCAGCTTTCTTCAAAGTATCTTCTTTGTGCTAAACAGAAGAAAAACATGTAAAGATTGAGTAAACAGAGTAAATTTTTATTTTTTGAGATTAGCTAGAGAAAAAAGGAAAAGAGAGCATAAAATCATTAATTTACAAACATATACACACTTTTCAAATTGTCCATATCCATAGGATATTAAAATGCACTGTTAAAGGGATAGTTCACCTCAAAATGAACATTTAACGGCATCACACACCGGATGCGCCGCTCAGCGCCACGACAGCGCACACATGACAGTTGAAAGTATCGCACACCAGATGCGCACGTTCGCATGTTATTTAAAATGAAACTATTCAGATGGCGCTCTGTGGCACGGCTGAAATATGAACAGTGTTCTGAGTCATGGCTGGGCGCAGTGGAAAGCTGCTGACTTGTGGCGCCGGTGTGCGTACCCTGATAGAAACCTATGTTTAGAATTCTAAAATGCATGGCGCGACTGGTGTGCGACCCCCTGTGCTCACTATTTACTCACCTTCAAATGGTTCCCAACCTTTATGAGTTTATTTTTCTGTTGAACACAAAAGAAGATATTTTGTATCAAGCTGGAAGTCTGTCAAATCCATAGTGTTTGTTGTTTTTACTATGGAAGTCAGGGGTTTTCAGCTTTTCTCGAAGTATCTTCTTTGTGCTAAAAACCCCTAAAGGCTTGAAACATGTAAAGGTTGAGTAAAGAGACTACATTTTCATTTTTGATATTAATGAGATTATAAAAGAAGAGAGGGCATATAATCATCAATTTGCAAACAAATATACATACAATCTATCCGATTACATTAAACCATCTGTAAGGAATCTAGGTTTCATCCTTGATTCTGCTCTTCTATTTGACAAACAGGTAAATGCAGAAGTTAAATCTTGTTTTTTTCCGGTTGAGATTATTAGCCGAAGTGAAAGGCTTATTAACTCATGCAGAATTCGAGAGATTAATTCATGCATTTATATTATCTCGTTTGGATACTGTAACTCAATTAATATAGGTATACGCCCATCCTGTATAAATCACCTACAAGTGGTCCAAAATGCAGCCGCTAGGCTTCTTACTGGCACTCGCTAATTTGAACACATTCCCTCCATCCTGTGCTCTCTAAACTGGTTGCCGATATGTTTTAGAATAGAGTTTAAAATTTTACTGTATGTTTTTAAGGTATTAAATGATCAGGCACCGTCTTATCTTTCTAATCTTATTTCTGTTAAAATATCTGACAGATGTTTAATGTTGTTGAACCAGAAAATGTTAAAAGTCCACAGATCCAAACTAAAAGAAGATTGAGCTTTTTCTGTAGTAGGTCCTAAAATGTGGAATGGGCTACATATGTCTATTAGGACAATCTCCTGAATCCTTGTTCAAACTCAAACTACATCTCATAGAAAAAGCTTTTAAATTGGAAGGAAATGGATCTTATTGTGGCTATCTTTGTTTCTGCTGTATGCATTTGATGTTTCTGTGCTATGTTGGTTGTACTGTATGCTGTTTTATCTGTTGTTGTTTACTTTTGATAATTTATAACTCAAGGTGTGTACAGCACAATGGTCAACAACTGTTGATTTATTGCGCTTTATAAATAAAGTAAAAGTATACTTTTTAAGTTGTCCACATCCGTAAGATCTTAAAATGCACTGTTAAAGGGATAGTTCACCCAAAAATGAACATTAATTCACCATTTCCTCACCTCAAGTGGAACCAAACCTATGAGTTTTGTTCTTCTGTTGAAAGCTGACAACCTGTAATTATTGACTTCCATAGTAGGAAAACAAATACTGTGGAAGTCGATGGTTACTTGTTTACAGCTTTCTTCTAAATATTCTCTTTAGTTGTCATCACAAGAAAGAAAGTCAAACAGGTTTGGAACAAGTGAAGGAGTAAATGACAGAATAATTTTTTTTAGGTGAACTATCCCTTTCATACAGATGATATAAATAAATATAAACATTTGATGTTCTTTTATAGCATTAATCTGTTTTATATTGCTTCTCTATCTCTCTCTTATACATTATAAGCTCTGTTTAGTACCATTAAGAGAGGTTTGCTTTTCATTAATTTGCATTTGTGATTTTTTTTCTATAATAATAATAAAACCAGCATTGTTTATCCTTGACATAGCTTTATTCAGTGTTGTTGATGGTTGTTTTTCATTCACAGGTCAGCGCTGTGACTGTCGAGATCATGAGCAGTCTAAAGATCAGCAGATCTCTCAGCTGAAAGGAGAACTGCAGAAGCTGCAGGAGCACATCAAAACATCAGAGCTGTCCAAGAAGACGGATGTGCCCAGAATATACGTCATAACACCCACATATGCTAGGTAGGCCAATAATAATAATATAGAAATGTCAGTCATGATGTCAGTTAGTTTTGTTGAAAGGAATAGCAGCACTTGTGTGAGGTGTTTTGTTACAGGTGAAATGTCCTTGCACAGCCAGTTTTAAGGCATAGTTCACCCCCAAAATAATGTCATTAGTTACTCAATCTTCATTTGCCACAAACATGTTTGAGTTTCTGTGTCCGTAATGTTATTTTGTTAAATGTTGAAAACCTGTAATCACTGAGCTCAGTGATAATGATTAAACATTTTTCAAGATATCAGAAGGATATCAGAAAAAATAAAAAACTCATAATGGTTTGGAACCGCTTGAGGGAGAGTAAATGGTGAATAAATGTATTTTTTTGAGTAAACAGTCCTTTTAAGATGTTTTTTTAGTGCCTGTGTCACATTCTGCTAAAGTTGCAATGGTGCATGATGGACTATAACTCTGTTGGTTACACTTTGTGTTAAGATGCATTTGTCAATCAAGGTGTGTTCACATTTGACAATTCTACACAATATTTAATTTGTTATAATAATAATAATAATAATAATAATAATAATAATAATAATTATTATTATAATTCATTACATTTTATATAGTATTTTTCTGGAGTTTTTTGGTGGGGTGCTGGGTAGTGGGGGCTCCTCAATCACCACTTGTGTGCAGCATCCACCTGGATCGACCATAGCCAAGTATGATATGGGGATGGTTAGGAGGCGATGATGGACAGCGCCAGCAAACAAATTTGGCCAGGATGCCAGTTACACACCCCTAATTTTTTGAAGGACATCTTGGAATATTTAATGACAGCAGAAAGAGTCAGGACCTTTTAAGTTAATGTCACATCTGAAAGACGGTCCTCACTGAGAGCATAGTAGTGTCAACATACTGGGATATTAGGACCCACACAGACCACAGGGTGAGCACCCCCTGCTGGCCATTCAAGATTTACAAGATTTTCAAGAGTTAGTACAGGTACTAACCAGGCGCAGCCCTGCTTAGCTTCAGCTTGCGACCATGAGAGAGCTATTAGAGTGCGATTAGGCTTGTGCAGTATGACAATATATATTGTATGGACAAAATAAAAAGATTTTTGTTACATATTAGGCTTTACCGTTTGTATTGTGGTCTCACAAAATACATTGTTTATAGTAATACTTTTTCATAATTTAGATGAGCGCAATATTTCATGCCATAATGGGGATGCAGACAGAAAAATGAATAACAGCACAATGTGAACCAACTATTTTGGTCAAATTGTGCATAAATCACAGCACATGGGCATGACAGATTTTGGTCCAAATTGACATGATAGCATCACCCAGTTGCTGCAGATTTGTTGGCTGCACATCCATGATGCAAATCTCCCATTGCACCACATCCCAAAGGTGCTCTATTAGATTGAGATCTGGTGACTGGAGGCCCTTTGAGTACAGTGACCTCATTGTCATGTTCAAGAAACCAGTCTGAGATGATTCACACTTTATGACATGGCGCGTTATCCTGCTGGAAGTAGCCATCAGAAGATGGGTACGCTGTGATCATAAAGGGATGGACATGGTCAGCAACAGTATTCAGGAAGGCTGTGGCACTGACACGATGCTCAATTGGTACTAATGTGCCCAAAAGTGTGCCAAGAAAATATCCCCCACAACTTCACACCACCACTACCAGCCTGAACAGTGTATATTTCTATACACCCAAAGGGCTTTGCAAGCCCACGAGTGGGTCTGTCCTCACCACCACTAGTGTGCAGATCCACCTGGATGATGCCATAGCTGCTAGAGTACAATGAAACTAGTGTGCTCACCACACACCTGCTGTAGATAATGAGAAACAGTGATAGAGCCAAGTCAGTGGATGGGATGATTAAGAGGCCCTGATAGGTAAGGTGCCTTGGAAGATTTTTTGGGGAATACACCACTACTCTTTATGAGAAGTGCTATGAAAATTTGAATGACCACAGAGTTAAGGCCTACGTTTTACATCTCATCTAAAGGTTGGAGATTGTAGGCCACATTTACACTACAAGTGATCCAATTTGGATGTTTCTTCTGATGTGGTGAACATCGGATATGGTTCACATATGTGTAAGAATAAAATTACATGACTTCCAATATACTCAGATCAGAGTCAGACCTTATTCATATGTGGAAGTAACATATATAACAATATGAATCAGATATGTGTGCATTTGGACCTTTAGTGTAAACGGGTAGAATTTTTGTCTGTAAATGCAAGTCATACGGTAAAGTCGGTAACGAATGACGTCAACTTTGATGCTGCTCTCAGAGTCCTGTATGAGTCCTAAAACTTAAATCTCTTATGCAAAAACAATTGGTCAAGTTAGAGAGAGAGCAAGATCAGCCATGTAAACAATTTAAAACCATTACATACATACTATTTTGGTCAAATTGTACCAAAAATCACACCGCATGGACATGACATTAAACTGCTTCATGGTCAAAAAGCCTAGATTAAAAGAAGTCCAATTTAAACCTTTCTCTTATCAACTATAACAAATGTAAAAATATATACTTTGGTGTTGATTTGGCTCCTTTATGCATTTTACAATAAAGGTGTAATCCGAATATACACTTACAATACGATCTGGTAATGATTCTCTTAGCTATATGTTGTAGCAATACAATATTGTAAAAATTCTGCAGTACAATCATGATTGATTTGATTGATATTAAGATTTTAAGCGCCCATTCTGCACAACCAGTTACTTTGTTATTTACTCAAAACTGCACCTAAATATGTAACTTTGATCATTGATTTGATCTTTGAAATAGCACATATTTGCACATCCACATCCAATGTAGTTCGGTTGGCAGAAATTATTTTTTGTGGTGTAATTTTAAAATATGAATTATAAATTAAAAAAGCAATTTGACTAAGACATTATAGCACATAAAACATACTGGCACAAAAGTAGACATGCATCCCAATATATCATGCATCCCTACAGACAGCCTATGAATAGTTGTCGCTGTATAGATCTTAATGTCTCTGATTGTCCCTCCTCTTCTTCTCTCCAGACTGGTGCAGAAAGCTGAGCTCACTCGTCTGGCTCACACATTCCTCCACGTTCCTCAGCTGCACTGGATTGTGGTGGAAGACGCTCCTCAACAAACTCAGCTCGTCTCCGACTTCCTGTCTGCTTCCGGCTTGACCTACACCCATCTAAACAAGCTGACGCCCAAGGAGAGAAAGCTGCAGGAGGGAGACCCCAACTGGCTGAAGCCCCGGGGGGCTGAGCAAAGGAATGAGGGTCTGCGCTGGCTCAGATGGATGGGTTCTGCGGCTCACGGGAAAGAGGCAGCGGCCCTCGAGGAGGCCGTGGTTTACTTTGCTGATGATGACAACACGTACAGTCTACAGCTTTTTGAAGAGGTGAGCTGTTCACTTTTCAGTAGTTGAATGTCACGTTGCAGTTGAACAAAAAGATCTGTCTCACAAGGCCATGGTGCTACCTACTCATTAGACAAAAATGAACACAACAATAGTAAAAATTTAAGTTTTATGCTCTTGTGCTTACAAATCAGTCATAACATCAGAATGGAATCAGTGCTGAAATAACAAATTGTGCAAAATTAATCTTGATGTTGCACCTGAACTTACATTGCCTTTTAAATATTACCATATACCATATGCTGAATAGGACATATAATATTATTTTAAGAAGTCTTCACTATGACAAATATCAATGTTATATTAGAACCGTAATACTTCTATTATAAGTAATATGGTTTATTCTATTGGTATTTCTGGAAAAGGGTTTAATAAAAAAAATCAAGATTTTAGGGGAAAATCTAAACATTATATAGTTTTAATATTGCAAAGAAGTAAATTCCTCAGTTCATTACTCTGTGGCATAAATATAGCCATAAAAGCTGGCATGGCATGCAAGAAGGAAGGAAAGAAAGAAAGAAAGAAAGAAACAAAGGAAGGAAGGAAGGAAAGAAAGAAAGAAGGAAGGAAGGTAAGACAGAAAGAAAGAAGGAAGGAAAGAAAAAATGAAGAAGGAAAGAATGAAAGAAATAAAGGAAAGAAATAAGGAGGGAAGGAAAGAAAAAAGAAAGAAAAAGAAATCAAGAAAAAAGGAAGGAATGAAAGAAAAAGGAAAGAAAGAAAAATAAGGAGTGAAAGAAGAAAAGGAGAGAAAGAACAAAGGAAGGTAAGACAGAAAGAAAGAAGGAAAGAAAAAATGAAGAAGGAAAGAATGAAAGAAATAAAGAAAAAGAAAGGAAAGAAATAATGAGGGAAGGAAGGAAAGAAAAAAGAAAGAAAGAAAAAAGGAAGGAATGAAAGAAAAAGAAGGAAAGAATGAAAGAAAGAAGGAATAAAAGAAGAAAAGGAGAGACGGAAGGAAAGAAAGGAAGGAAGTAAAGAAGAATTAAAGGTAGGACAGAAAGAGAGAAGGAAGGAAAGGAAAAAATGAAGGAAAGAATTAAAGAAATAAAAAATAAAAGAAATAAGGAGAGAAGGAAAGAAAGGAAAGAATGAAAGAAAAAGAAAGAATGAAAGAAGAAAAGTAGAGACGGAAGGAAGGAAAGAAAGAAAGGTAAGACAAAAAGAAAGAAAGGAAGGAAAGAATAAAAGAATGAAAGAAAAAAGAAAGGAAAGAAATAAGGAGGGAAAAAATAAAGAAAAAAGTAAGGAATGAAAGAAAAAGTAGAAAGAAGGAAAAAAGGAAGGAAAGGAATGAAAGAAAGAAGGAAAAAAGAAAAAGGAAAGAGAAAGGTTAAAAGAAAAAAGGAAATAAAGAAAGAAAAAGAAGGAAAGGATAGAAGGAAAAAAGAGAAAGAAGGAAAGGGAAGGAAAGAAAGAAGGAAAGAGAAAAAAGGAAAGAATGAAGAAGGAAAGAAAAAGAAAGGAAGGATGGAAGGAAAAAAAGGTTACAGTCACTATTTTATGTTACAATGTACACAATTCTTCAGAAACAATCTTGTGTTGATTTGGTTCACCAGAAGTGTTTTGTTTTTTTGTAAAATGGCTGTTTTGCTTAATATTTTTGTGCTACTCTGATGCATTTTCCAGAATATCTTTTAGGAACAAATTGCCTTTAAAACATATATTCACCTATTTATGGTATACCATAAAGTTTTTGGGGCGATCCTGAATAAATTTCTATTTTCCATGATGTTTGCTCTTCTAAATGTCAGGAATTTAAATCTAAAATGCTGCTACATTAAAGTCTTTACAACATAATTTTAATAACATTCATCACTAACGTTATTTCATCACCACATACATTTCTGCACTTTAATGTGCATTTCTTAGCACATTTCTACTTTATTTCATTATTCTAATGTACAAAACAAAATGGAATTTATTTATAAAGTTTTTACTAGTAGAAGCAAAACATGTCCAGATATTAAAGTTTGTTTTGAAGAATTGTACTGAAAACTGAACGTAACAACTATTTCATGGGAGGTTTCTAGTTGAACCTCTAGGTGGAGCTGAGCTTCAGGTGAAATAAATGTGCTGTTTTGGGAATATAAAAGTGTAATAATTCAGTATGCAATTTATCATTGAGCTCTCCAATTGCACCAACCCACATTAAGTTTAGTGTTTCCCTGCGAACATATGGACAAAAGGTTTCCTGATTGGTTTCTCTTAGATGTGTTTTTCTCCATTCACACTGTCCTTCGGTTGTCCTCAGATGCGCTATACGTACCGTGTGTCAGTGTGGCCTGTGGGTCTGGTGGGTGGGATGAAGTTTGAGCGGCCAGTGGTGGAGGATGGGAAGGTTGTGCGTTTCCACACTGGCTGGCGTCCCAATCGGCCCTTCCCCATGGACATGGCTGGATTTGCAGTGTCCCTCAGGCTGGTACTGACCAATAAGGAAGCTCGGTTTGACGGTGACGCTCAGATGGGCTTCCTGGAAAGCAGTTTCCTTCAGCACCTGGTCACTATGGATGACCTTGAACCCAAAGCAGACCTGTGCACCAAGGTGAGTCCTTTATTCTGCTTCTGGTCTCTACTCTGCTGCACACTAAAATAACGTAACATGGTTTTACACATATTTTTTGAGGTTTTGTTATTACGCATTTATACATTTGCAAGTGTGACAAGCTATAACAAAAAAGAATCTGTTCAGAAAAGATTGAAATGAAAAACATTAAAAGAACAGATCTCCAAGCAGTTACATGACAATATTTTTATACCCCATTTTTATTCTTCCTAGGTAAAACAAAGTCATAAGGGGAATTTTTACTTTTAGATTTTCAAATGTTTAGACTATACTTAATTTTATTTGTTTTTATCTTTCAAGAGTTCTGGGCCAATACATTCATTTAGACACAATAAAAATACAGACATTTAGAAATATGATTGAGAAATAAAATAATTCACAACAATCAAGAGGCAATTCTATATCAAAAATAGACTTTATTTCTATGACAGTGATAACCTCAGGTACTGATTATGTGCTTTATTAAACATTAAAAGGGCCTAATGTCATTTTGTTTGGCCTTTATTGCCATATTGGAAGTGACAAATGACCTACCTCAGATCTATGAACTCCATGTAAACAGGCAAGTATATTATTTTATAAAGATTATACAACTGTCACTCAAAAAGGTTGTTTAGTTGTTAACATGGTTTAGTATTTATTATTTATATTATGTACTCCATTTTATTTGCCCACATCATTTTTTGATTGGTCGTGATTAATTGTTTTTATTTTATCATGTCTTGGAGTCATTTCTTTTCTGTAGTGGACAAAGAAAATGTTGCTGCCAGAAACATATTGCATTGCATCTGGTTATGACTAAGGGTATAATGCTTCTTACCACATCACGATTGAGTCATTGAAAACTTTGGCAGAAGAGGAAAAAATCCACTTCTATTGGAATCAGGTCTATTTTTTTTAGGTTATGTAGAAATGATTTAAAGGGATAGTTTACCAAAACATTTAGCACAACATTAAAGAATATTTATAGCTGGAGTTGTGGTCTTTGGAATGTAATGTAACATGTAAACATCTACAGAATGTGAGAACATTTAGAGTTTTTTTTTTGCACATCATGATACTGGTGGAGATGTAAAAATGTAGATAGCAGAAAAATGTAGCAGATAAGAGTTTTTAACACAGGTCATCGGATTCCTTGTGTTGAAAATGTGCTCTTTTATTGATTTAAAAATGTACAGAATTGCAATGTATGTATAAATGTCAGGATTGCGCAGAATCTTTAAAGGTGCCATAAAGTGCATTGATTCAATTGTGTATCAAAATATAAGCCATTGACTAGGCATGGGCCGGTATAAGTTTTGGATGGTAATAATAATAATAATAATTCCTTATATAGCTCAAAGCGTTTTACACATTGGGTGGAATCTCCTCATCCATCACCAGTGTGCAGCATCCACCTGGATGACGCGACGGCAGCCAAATTGCGCCAGACCACACACCAGCTGATTGGTGGAGAGGAGAAGCCAATTTATGATATAGGGATGGTTAGGAGGCCATGATGGACAGAGGCCAATGGGTAAATTTGGCCAGGATGCCGGGGTTAAACCCCTACTCTTTTTCGAAGGACATTCTGGGATTTTTAACGACCACAGAGAGTCAGGACCTCGGTTTATCGTCTTATCCGAAATACTGCGCTTACTGAGCAATAAAGAGTCCCCTTCACTATACTGGGGCATTGGGATCCACACAAACCGCCTTAATAACACCACTTCCTGCAGCAACCTAGCTTTCCCATGTGGTCTCCCATCCAGGTACTGATCAGGCTGCTTAGCTTCAGTGGGCGACCATGTGAGAGTTACAGAGAGCTCTCTGCCGGCAGTGATATGGTATAATAACCTTGGATAAAAATATATCAATTGTGTTTTAGGGCAAACAGTCACTTAAAGAATGCTTTATAAAGTCCACTTAAGTTTCTAATTGCCATGACCTACTTCTCCAAATTGTTATTCAGCAATTTCCACTTGAAATTCCTGTGTGGACAATAAATGTGAAATTACTCATGAACTCTGAATCTTGCCCAACCCTATTCACAACGAGGGTGTGTAAACAATAACTTTTTTCTGAAATAATGCTTTTTTTCAATGCTCTTCTCAGGTGCTGGTTTGGCACACCCGGACTGAGAAGCCAAAGATGAAGAGAGAAGAAGCTTTGCTGAAGCAGGGGATGGGCTCTGATCCGGATGTGGAGGTGTGAGCAGAACATGCCCGAACTTCACCAAACATCCACACTTCCATTGTGCCAAACACATTCTCTTATTTAAATGGAAAGAGCTGAAGCTTGTAATGTACCGAAGACACTCTATAAATGTGAACTCTGGCCTACAAACCAAAGACATGAGGAATGAGGAAAGAATATGATGAATGCATGGATAAGAAAAGCAGGAGATGCACACAGAACGACTTGTGACTTAAATGGAAATGGGTTGCTAAAAAACATTTAACATTTCAGAATCCATGCTTATCATCTGAATAGTATTTAAAGAATTTTACACGCAGAATCTGTAAGATAAGCTTGTGTCAGTGTTTTAGAAATGTTTAAAAGTTTGCCTGGAATATATTTATTACTCATTATTATGTCTAAGCTCTCTATGTCTCTATCATGTATTAAGCCTTAAAGGGATAGTTCACCCAAAAATACAAATTTCCTGACTATTTACAAGCGATTCCAATCTTTTATGCATTTCTTTCTTCTGTTGAACACAAAACAAGATATTCTGAGGAATGTCCATGGTAGGAAATAAAAGTACTGTGGAAGTCAATGACTGCTGCTTACCAACATTCTTCAGTATATCTTCCTTTAACAAGAGAGTAAACGAATGATGACAGAATTCTCATTTTTGAGTAAACTGTCTCTTTAAGATAATTCTTCACTGATAAGTTGAGGATATAAATAGATCAGAAATTGTTCCTATTTATGGCATTAATCTATGAATCACGACGGTGTGTTTGATCTTTAGTACAGTGCCGTGTGTGTTGCATGGCACTGGTAAAGAGTGTAAAGTACGCATGTTGTCACTTGACCCTGGAAAAGACAGAGCATGTAAACATCTACAGAATGTGAGAACATTTAGAGGTTTTTTTTTTGCACATCATGATACTGGTGGAGATGTAAAAATGTAGATAGCAGAAAAATGTAGCAGATAAGAGTTTTTAACACAGGTCATCGGATTCCTTGTGTTGAAAATGTGCTATTTTATTGATTTAAAAATGTACAGAATTGCAATGTATGTATAAATGTCAGGATTGCGCAGAATCTTTAAAGGTGCCATAAAGTGCATTGATTCAATTGTTCTCAGATATATAGAAAGTAGGTTTGTGGCTTAGGTAAGTTAAAGAATTCTCCATCAATAGTTTTATATGCTTATTCATGATCAGTGGAGTTACCCCTAGAATGAAATGCTTGGTTTTGACCGTATTTGGAATGGTTGTACATATTATTGAGCTCTGCTCTGACCCATGTCAGTGTCTGCTAGAGTTGGGTGATGTTGACCAATTTGGCATCGTACAATGTCTAATGTGAAACATTGTGATGGATGATGGCATTGTTGTCGTAGGCGGTGATGAATTAATTATTTACGAATAATTAATTAATTCTTACCGAATTGATTATTTGTAGCCTACTGTTTCAACTAACTGACCCACATGGTCTTTGTTTTACCCATTACCAAATCATATAAAGATAAGATATACACAAATTACCACCTGTCAATCACTTTTTCTGTGGGACTCTGGCATGAATAGGCAGAGTGATCTGTGTCTTTATAATGGCGTTAACAAACTTGGTTTGTAAAAAAGTTGCCAACCAACAGGAACCAACCAACAGTATCTGAGGGTTTCGCTAAAATGACTAAGTACAAGCATGAAAGTGAAAGATTGAAGCAGTGTACTGACACTGTGACACGTTACCTGATAGATTCAAAAGACAGAAGAGACGAGATTAATTAAATATCACGTTTAGTGAGACACGATCCAGCAGTACATCCTTGATAAACTGTCTGACGTGCACTGCTCTCTGTGGTTTTGTGCTCAAAGCACCCGCTGACTGCTGGAGCTCAGACGTGCATGTTTGCTACAGCGCATGACAGTGTGTGTGTTTGTGGTCACGTGATGTGTGTTTTCAGCTGTATAGTGTGGAAGGAGGGCTTTTCAGAAATGCTAGATTAAATTCCAGTGTGGACGTGGATCATTTTCGTTCTAAAATGGCATTTTTAAGCCATTTTTAAGACGTATTAGTGTAAACGGGGCCATGTGTATTTTTTGTGAGCGGATTGCTGCTGCGATGGGGTGGGGCGGAGGATCGCGATGCCGGCTCAGCATTGTGATGTCTATTAGTCATCGGCGATGGACGATGGCACCGTCTATCGACCCAACTCTAGTGCCTGCCCTTTTTTAGAGAGATGTACTCTGAAATAAACACGTTGAAATTTACTAACACTACACTAAATTGAAGAAAGTTCAGGAGAGAGTGAGCTATCTGTAGTCTGCTCCACCATTACTGCTCCTGCATTATGGATTGTGAATAAAATATAGTCTAAATTATAGTTATACTTGTTTGTTGCCTCATTACAAACATACTCAGCAAATTTCACAATATGCATGTTAAAATAACAAAAGATTTAAACAAACCTTATTTCTGTTTGGGGTGGTGCTTAATACATGTATAATCTTTATATGTTGCATAATGTGTTCTTAATAGCTGTAAACCAATATATAATAATACACTCATTTTCAAAATAAGAGTCCTACATACATAGTATGTTTAATACAAGCTTGGATGCATTTAGCAATAAGGGAAAAAATTGTTGTAATCTCACAAGCAAATGTTGTGGCCAGTTAAATGATGCCTGGGGTGTGTATAATGATCCCATGTGCAATGTAGCAGTCTGTATTTTATTCCTAATGGCCTGGTTTTCACTAGGATTTTACACTCACTGGATTTACATCAGAATGAGGAAACAATGGTGTTTGAGGCTTATGATATGTCTTTACTACTGAACTCTTATCATTCAGCTAGGCCTGGGTATATCCAGATTATCATTCTGTGGCACCTTTAAGTGAAGTTGCTTCACTTCTGTTTATGAGTTGGTCACCTCTTTACAGGACATTAAAGCCTGTGCATTTTCTCTATAGAAAACATATCAAATCTAATATTTGTAAAAAGAATGCAAAATATACTGCATTAAGATAAAGAAATGGTATGCATTCACTTTTGCAGCTTTTATAATCATTATAAATGTCTGGAAAATTAATGGATTATGTCCTTTGCAGAAGTATTTTATTTCTTTATTTATTTTGCAGTGTGCTTACTGACCTACTGTAAGTTGTTAATGGATGGTAAATGCTTTAGTTTAAGCCATTTTAGCCACTAAATAAACATTTAACTGGAATTCCTAGTCAAAAACTATATATAAACTATAAAACTCTATTATGTGCCTGCTCCCAACAACCACCAAGAATAAAATTATAAAATAGACAGTCTTCCTAAGATAGCTTGTGTGCGAAGTGCATGTGCGTGTGTGTTTGTGTTTGTGTGTGTCCCTACTTTAATAAATCCATCTTGCCAGCACTGGTTTGGTCCCCATTTTGCCTTCGGAACTGTCTTTATTGATGGTATAAATTTAGGAGCTGGGAAAATTCCCTTGACATTCTTGTCTATAATTTCATTACTGTATCAGTTGCTGCAGATTTGTCAGCTGCACATCCATGATGTGAATCTCCTGTTCTGGCACATCCCAAAGGTGCTTACTGGATGGTGACTGTGGAGGTCATTTCAGATTATTGACCTTTCCGTTAAGTTTAAGAAACCAGTTTGAGTTGATTTAAGCTTTGTGACATGGTGCAATAATCTAGTGGAAGTAGCCATGACAAGTTGGAATCTCTATGGCCATTAAAGGATGGACATGGGCTGCAGCAGTACTCAGGTAGGTTGTGGTGGTTAAATGAAGCATAAGTTGTATTAAGGAGGCCAAAGTGTGCAAAGAATATGCCCCCCGCATCACCAACACCAGCCTAAATGGTTGATCCAAGGCTTTGTAAAATTGTTTTTTTCATAGTGAAATTCTGACCCTGCAGTCCAAAAATTGCAGAAATCAAGACTCATTAGACAAGGCAAGCTTTTCCAATCCTATTTTGTTGAGCCAATTGCTGGCACTGTTGCTTTTCTGCTGCTGTAGCACATCTGCTTCAAGGTTTCAGCGAAGTTCTTTTACAGACCTCATTGCAATGTTTGGTTTAGTGATTGGCTTATTAGACATTGGATATTTGTATTAATTAGCAGCTGACATGATGTAGCTAATAAAGTGGCCGGTAATTTTCTGTGTATGTATATTTCTCCGTTTTGAGTGTGAAAGTCCGTACACAGTTCTTCATGAGATTGTACTTCTTATCTTCATTAAAGCTGTCACATGCACTTTGTCTTTGACCTTTTTCACATTTATTTTTGAGTAAAATTTTATATTGACTTCCAATTTCACTTTCATCCATTTAAGTACAATATTAAATTCTGCTTTCTGTTTGCTACTATAGTAATAAAATGAAGGTATTCACAAAGACCTTGATAACTTTAGCCCTTTAAAGTTTCCATGAAGCGATTTGAAATGTGCTTTTTTATTCTATGTTTGGATTTTTATTCTACGTACTCTCAATTAATACATAAAGAGAGGGTAGGACATTCATGCAGAAGTGACAAACTGCAAGCTTTGAAGGTTTCTATCAGGTTTATATCTTCTAAATATGAAATCATGACAAAATCACTGTCTTGTAACATTAGCTTATAGAGATCCTTAAAACTACTGATATTAACATCTAAAAACTTATTTAGGAAACATAATTCAAAGTATCTAAATAAGATTTTATGAGATGCAGGTTTACAGTTTAGACCAAAGCATGTGTCGTTACAGTGTCGTTAAAGGAAGAGTTCACCCATAAAATCCTACATTTGTTCCAAACCTGTTTCCTTTTCCTATTGAACACAAAGTAAAATGTTGGGGGAAAAGTTCCACAGTTCCAAAAAGTCATTGAGTTCCACAGGATTTTTTTGTTCCTACTATTGATGCTTTTTTTCCCCAACACTTTTGTTTTGTGTTCAACAGAATAAAGAGAAAATGATGGGGAAAAATTCTTCTTTTGTGTACACTATCTCTTTAAACAGCAGTCTGTAGGTTTCCAACCTTAAAATAATGTTTCTAAAAGTATATCACTTGTACAATATCTTATATCTAGATGAATTCTTCTGTTGTGGCTACCAGATCTGCTTCTCTCCTGAAATCACACTTGCAACTTTGGGTGAGCATCCTGGTACACACAGTCCTGCCCACCACCTGCCAACAGAACCAGGGACAGATATAGAAATGCCTTTGAGCGGAATAGTGCAATCTGCTTTAATGTTGCTTCCAGACAACTCGGATATGGAATTTTTGGAAGTATTGTTAAGAAGTCACTAGAACCGACATGTGGCTTGTGAACTCGGGGACGATTGAAAAACCCCAAATTTCAACAAGAAACATCATTGGACGTCATTTCCAGATGGTGACTAGTTCTGATTCTGTAAGATTAGTGCTGAGCTAGCTTATGTGAACCATAATTAAACTTTCAAATGTTTTTACAGAATAAAATGGGTGGGAATTTTACTAATAAAGGCTTTTTCTGAGATATATAATGTTCCTATTTTTGTAAGCTTTATTCAAAGTAAAGCTAGCATTTTTTATTTTCTATTTTTTTTGCATGTCTGCAGGGTTCTAAAAAGTATTTAAAAAGTTGATAAATCAATGAGAAAATAAAGGCCCTTAAAAGGTATTTAAAAGTCTTAATCACGTTTTTACGAGGTCTTAAATTTTGTTTAAGCGTTGTCAAAGTGTTTGACGTCAAAAAAGCAATAATATATATATTTTCCTCCTAATATTAACGGCATGCTCGATTCACGCGATTGGTTCGGGCCGGGGCACATCTGGCCAAGCTCCACAATCCAGGCGATGTCACGTAATTTGCGACAAACGCGGGATTTATTTTGGGAATGTAATTATACTGTAGAATTTTGGAAACATATTGGTTCATTTATTAATGATAATATGCAGCAAGATGTTTCTGTTACTTTTAAAGAAATTATTTTTGGTTATTATGAATCTGCCTCTACTAAGAGAAATGCTTGTTTTGTTATTATTTAATTTATTTTCTTTGTAAATTCCATATCCACAAATGCAAATTTGCTAATACCAAACCATATTTTCCTGTTTTTTTGCAAGAATTTAATCATTATTTACATTTAATTTCATTATGCAAAAATAGCAAGAGCAAACAGAACTAGCAAAAGCAAACAGAACTATTTCATTTTGTAATGACTTTCATTTATGTAATGTAATTGATTCTTAAATGTCTTACCCTCAAGTTTATTTCATGTTCTTTTTTTTATTTGTATTCCTTCTCCCTCTCCCTTGTATCTTTTTTCATTGACAATGTAAATCATATTCTGGATTGTAAACAAATATTGCTACAAACTTGTCAACTTGTTTTTTTTTTTTTGCAAAAAAATAAATAAAAATAAATAAAAAAGGTGATGTGACGCTCTCTACATATAGAGAAACAGACGGCAAAATGGGAAAATGTAAGTTTGCGTACTCCTGGTTGGAGAAAGACAAGTTTAAACAGTGGCTGAAGCCTGTCGCTGAAAACAACCGCGTAATTTATTCTTTCAAGCTTATCTGAGTTCTGTTGCATTGTTGTGCTCCATTGATTTATTTAACTACACCTGTTTATATTAGTGTTTATTAAGTTAAAGGTTTAATATTAGATCCTGAAGTGACGATGAGGTCTTAATATTCTGGAGGTCTTTAAAACGTCTTAAAAAGGTTTTGAAATTACCTTTATAATTCCTGCATACCCTTTTTTGTTTAAGCTGTAATTGGCACAATAACATTAAATGCTATTGTATGAAATATTCACATCTCACATGGTGAAAATGTGACTTTGACATGCGATTGGCTTGAGCATATTGAGGTCAGAAGTGGGACATTTCACTTGTTTTCGTAGGTAAAGTTAGCCTAAAGCTAAAAGATGTAAGAGTATGATAGAGCCAATACAATGACTCCAGACCCTATGTTTCTCACATGTATAAAACTCAACCTTTTTCTGTCAGTCTTTCAGCAGCCATGTGATCACCAGAAACCACAAACAGTGAATAAGCCGACAGTAAACTCCCTCTCCATAATGATTCAACAGCACTGAAACATCTTGTGCCTTCTTTAACACACACACGCAAGGGCAAACACACCTGTGAAACAGCTGTTTCTCTGTATCCTGGGGGCCGCTGGTCATTGACCTCTCTTTATCACACACTTTTCTATCTGGAAGCAGTTTCACAAGGTTACACTGAATCGACTACTGCCATTTAAAGAAACAGAGATCCAAAGACTTTTTACAAATGAATACTCTCACAAGCACATGCACTTTTGAATACCCTGTAGCAGTCACTTAAAACACCACACCTAATGTTTCTAGGCATATATCGCATTCATTCTCTTCCCAACACCTTCCTTCACTGGCACGTTAGTTTTTGAGCTGCCTTGTTTGTTCTGTTTATTCCAACATAATTTTGAGATGGAAAAACACATAAATGAGCAAGAGCACTTGGGAACATTGAGTTGTGTGTGTGTGTGTGTGAGTGTGTTGAGTGCAATGCGAGTTGAGTGTATTGTTATTCCTTTTGGAGATGTAAATCCCTGACTGTGCATCATGTTCCCCCACCCAGTGAATAATCCCCAAAACAGTTTTAAGAGTCCTGCTCAGGTGAGTCAGTTCCTCTCAGAATGGTTTTTGGCAACCCTAACAACTGCTAAAGTATAGTGTTTTTGTATTTTTGTCTGAGTTGGCTCACACTTGCGTTGTTTTTTATAGGCTGCTTCACTTGGTCAGGTAATTAAATGAAACTGAGTGAGTGAGGAAGAGGGAGAGAGAGAGAGAGAAGGAGGGAGGTATTGGTGTGCTTGAATGACGACAGGTTCAGACAGTGTGACGATTGTGTGTCTGTGTGTGTGTGTGTCACATTAAGGTGAACTAGGCCCAGAACAGAGAGCGAGTGAGAGCAGAGTCACAGCAAAGCAGCCAGCAGGTGAGTCGATCAATCTCTTGCTTTTATTCTGATGTTACATGATTACTGTTATATATTAAGTTCTTCTGGGATTTTATGTTTTTGCGCAGTTTTTTTTAAAGTGGTTTAAGCATGTCATGAAACAAACTTAACCTTAATTATAATTTAATTAACATACACTGAAAAAAAATATGTCTGCAATACACTGAAAAAACATACACTGAAAAAAAATATGTCTGCAAACTTGTTGTAAACAATGTATATGTGTTGAATTTAAACAAACTAATTAAATTGAGTATTTTTTACCTTAATTAGTTTGTTTAAAACCAAGCCAAATAAATTGTTTACAACCACTTAACTTAAACAAAATGTGTAAATCCAAAGAATCATCTCTGAATCTTTTTTTCAGTGTACACTATAAAATATCCTGGTTGCCTTAAATTTTTAAGCTGAATCAAATTAACTTTGAGTCCATTGAACTTATGTTAAACTGACTTAAAACAGCCTGCGTAACTTACAAAATTAAGTTAGAACATGATTAACTTAGCTTTATAAGTTACAATGACCTAAAAACATATGTTGTCAGGACTAACTGATCATATAAATTTGTACAGTGTATGAATAACAAAAATAAGTCATTTATTTTATCAAGCAATATTGGAAATATATATTTTTTTCATGTGGAAATCTTTTACAGTACTCCATTATATTTATAGTCTGATGTGGTTATGAAAACCGTTCATTTATTTTTCCTCTCAAACAAACTTGGAAATTTATTTTGAATTACAGAAATTATCATTTATATGCATGAAGGTATCGATAATAAATCATGCTTACATATTGTAATATGAGAAAATAGCTCTTTTTAAAACAGATTTCTTGATTGGTACTAATAATTCCATGAACAAAAAAGATTTTATTAAATGTTTCCCATTCTTGTTTACATTGATTTTAAGTTTGGTTCACAGAAAGGGTCTTTGGGAAACCAAAAATGTTGCTTCTATTTCAATGCAGTGTGGTTTTCCAGTATAAAGAGCCTTTTGTTGAATGGAAAGGTTCCAGGATGTTAAAGGTTCTTCATGGAACCATTGTTGCCAATACAGTCTTAAATGAAGGGTCTTTACTGGCATTGACGTTCCAATGAATAACCTTTAACCTTAATGAAAAGCTTTTTACACTAAGCAAACATTGCACTTTTAAGGATTATTTAATGAAAGGGTATTTGGGGAACCAAAACTGTTCATCTATTTTTTCCTAATGTAAATTTTAAGTGTCATTTGGATTATATTTTGAAGTCTGAGTGTTCCCATATGCTGTTATAAAACATTATAAAATATTTATAATTACCTCTTTATATCATCGTCCTTTTTTTGTAAAATAAAGAGAAAAAAAAGAATTCAGCTTGAGGTATTATGAGTAATGTAAAACAAAATACAATAATATCAGCTGAAATCTCTGCAGCATGACATATTTGTGAGTGCTCTTGAGTCACAGTCATCTGTTTGGCAGCAGCTGCACTTCCAGCTCGACCAACTGGAGTCAAAGTCAATGACAGGCTGGAGCTCATCTTATCAAAAAGTCATAAAGCAGAGGGTAGTCTGTCTGTTTAGGAGACACGCTGTCCCTAAATAGGAACTTACTGATATGCTGTATACACACAGATCGAACTTTGAACTGTGTGCTCATGATGACGTGACTGATAAACACCCATTATTGTGGGATTGGGGAGAGATAAACCTCAGGTCATGTCGATTTATTTCAACAGTATCCCAATGAAAGCCTGCTGCTCTTCCACGTCTTCTTGTTTCATGTAGGAAATGTGATACTATTCTCTGTAAACACATGTCCGATCTCTTCCCAACTTTTTTAAACAAATGACCACCATCACAAGTCAAAGTCACATGTTTCCTTCTTCCTTCCTTCCTCTTTAGATTGCAGACGCTTGGATTTACATCTCTCCTGAGTTCACAAGACCATGACGATCGGCAGAAGCTTCAAAAAGAACCGGGTGCCTCGTTCTCCTGCTTTCCTGGACAAGACTAATGGATTCTATGGGCGCTTAGATGAGATGTTTAAAGATGATGTACAGATGGAGGGAGAGACCAAAGACAAGCAGCTAAGTAGCCAAGACAATAGGACAGCTCCAGGCTGGATAGAAGAGGATGACCACGTAGTTGATTTTAACCAGGGTATGGTGGATGATGACGATGGGACCACTTTATTGAAGAGGAAGCCCAGCAGACTGAGCCGCCGATGGAGCAGGATGAGCTCCAGGAAGGCAAAGTATGGCAAGTTTTCCTCAGAGAAAGAACTGGGTAATGAAACCAGTACATCTGTAGATCTGAAGCCAGAGGAGGCAGTGCCATCCCAAACCCTGGAAGACAATAGAGAACCAGAACCAACAGTGGTGCATTTCTCTGCGAAAGAGCACGCAGATGACCAGATTCTCATTAACGGCAAGAAGAAGGGAGAAGTGGAAGACATGAAAATAGAAGGAAAGCTGAATGGGGAGGCAATGGAAGTTGTAAAGAGGAACACTCTCAAGAATTACCGCAAGGTGAGATTTAACTGTTTATTAGCATTGGAAAATGAGAATCAGTTTAGACGTGATTTAAAATTTGTTTACGCTTATTTGTTCTGCTGATCCTACTGAAATACTGTACTAAAATATCCTGATAGACTTCCGCTATGGTTTTTTTTATTCTGAACGAACACAATCAGCATAGTTAGAACTAATGATTCGAATGAGTCGGTTCTTTATAGCAAATCAAAAGCAATCGGTTGATTTAGTGTGGCTGGCTGTTCATAGAATAATAGCTGAAAGTAGCTGAAACTATTTGTCTACTTATAACTAGAAGGTATAGATCACATTAGAAGACATATTATTGTATTTTTTATTTAGATCTGTAAATTATGCTTTACCTTAGACCATTTCAGTGTGGTCATGTCACTGGTTCATGAACATTTCCTGCTTGTTATTAAACTATTCCACAGCTGTAACAAGAAAACATTTAACCATATATTAATGTTAAAACAGCTATCATAACATTATTTATCAATATGTGGCTCTTTTTGGATTCTTGGAAGCTATAAAAATTAAAAATGTGAAACAGGAAATACGTTGGGACCATTGTTTTTGTTTACATCCCTCAAAAGGGTCTATATAATCCCAAAAAGATGGTTAGGTAAACCATACTAACCAAAATATTCAAGATTTTGCTACACTAACTGTTAACTACACTGTAAAAATTGCTGGGTTCCACTCAGTCGATTTGTGTTGAGATAACATGAAATAATTAAGTTAAAAAATATAATTGTGCAGTGCTTAACCTACGTTTTTAGTTTTAGTAACAAGATTATTTTATAAAAGTTATAGTTTTATTATTAGCTTCAAATATCCTCCACACAGTTAACATTATTTGAAAGTTCACTTAAGCAGCCATGGTCATAGTTATTCTGTAACCATATGTGGTTTGGAACATATTTTGGCAACGGATCTGGATTAAATTCCCTTTCTTTCTATTCAGTTTAGTTTAGTTTAAACTTTATTGTCCGTTCTGCTTGGCACAGAAAGGAAATTTGTCTTTAACACTGGTAATATACATACAAAAGTTATAATAGCAACCCTCATCAAGACAACAACATGAATTAAAAACTTAAAAACATATTAGCCCCATACATATTACTGCAGATCATTCTTAACAACCATTAAACAGTGATCCGATTAAGTACAACTGCAATTAGGATTGACTTTTTATAAGCATTTCTTTGGGCTTTACAGCAATTGCTGTTTTTTCCATAAAGGAGTCAAATAAAATCTGCAATAAATGTTGTTTGTAACAAGTTATCTTATTTGCCTGATTGATAATTAGTGATAATTTCTTCTGTTTAATTGTTGTGTTACAAAACCATGAAACAATATTACATGTGAAAACACTCTCTATTAATTATCTATATGCCATGTTATGCCAAGTCTGTTTACTAACATTACAACTTCTCAACTTGCTGAGGAGATTGCCTATAGACCGCCTCTACATTACTATCCAAATTCAGCTTATTGTCAATAGTTGTGCCTAAATACTTAAAATTTGAGTATTCACTATTTTTCTATTTATGATGACTGGTTTGTAAAATCTAGTATCTGCTACTCTTGTTTGACTCCCCAGACAAAGCTCTTTTGTTATTATTATGCAGAATAGTGTTTTAGAGAGTCCATTACCCTATACCTGTTTACATTTGCTGCAATATAACACAATCACTCCTCTTTTCTACATCTCCACCCCACTGAAAAGCGAATAGCTTCACATGTATCTTTATTACCTCCACCGCCTGTTTATTAGTCCATCTGTTATGTCACTGTCAGTTGTTTGCACATATATGGTCAGAGGACAGAACCAAGTTATACAGTGACCACAGTTCTTTCAGTCGTAAGCAAGGTGACCTTGATTAGAGGAATTTCTGCAAATAATTGAAAGACTCTGTCAGTTCACCTCCATTACATGTCCTCTAGTTCAGCTAATAAGGGCACATTCTTCTTCTGTCAGAGCAATGACCCTAGAAATAAACCTACTTCCTTCTACTTGACCATGCATCTTCATACACTTTATATAAAAAAAACTTATCAAAGTTATTGATAAAGACTGAAATATGTTTTACAAGAAGGTACACTGTTAATAATTTCCCGTAGAATTCACTGTAATTTATTGGCAGCAATTTACTTATAACAAACTTATAGCTAAATGACTGTGTTATTATATACAGTACCATTTATCTTGCTATATACAGTGTATATACACCTGTAATCTATTTTTATACATTAAAAAATAACCTGTAATTAACTGTTTATTATCTGTTTGCTATAAAAAAGTCCAAATGGTAAATTACTGTATTTTCTATGATTGGCCAAATTTTACACATTTTTTTCTTCTTCTGTATTTAGATTCAGAGGAGGTTAAAAATGCTGTTTTAATGGCACCAAAAACAGTGGCAATTTTAAATATAACAAAATACTGCATAACTGTCATACAGTAAAATACACTTCATATTACATTTGTGAAATAGTGTGTGATTTACAAAAATCGCTAACAGTGTACTATATCAACGTCAACATTTAATTCAATTGAAATTTACGAGCAATTTCTGGGTTAAAATGGAATAAAAAATTATTCATTGGATTTACTAACATTTTGTTAAGGTAAATGCTTGCAAAAAATTTATTTGGGCTGAATTTAAAATAATGCATTAAGTTGAATATTACATAAATCCAATGAATCTTTTTTCAGTGTAAATCCAACTCTCATTAAGGTAATTTTACGAAAAAGTTCAATCATTTGCAGTGGGTTAAAGTAACAAATTACAAATACTCAAATTACTGTAATTGGGTAGTTTTTCTTAGGAGTTGTAATTAGTTAATAAGTAGTTTTACAAATGTGTACTTTTACTTTCCCTTGAGCACATTTTTAATGCTGTATCTGTACTTTTACTCCACTCTTTCCTTCAGCCTGCAGTCACTACTTAATTTTTTCTTGTCTATGGGGGGGATAAGTGGAAAAATCAGACCTGTAATTCCTTTCAAATCAAATCAGAGATATATGTTTCTATAATTAACCATATAAAAAAAAACATTGAGATCAAGATCTCATTTACAAGGTGGACCTGGCCAAGAGGTCCGCAACACAGGACTTTAAAAAAAAACATTACACTAATAAATACAAAGTAAAGACAATATAAAAATACAGTTTAGTTTTTCAGCTATACCACAATACAATATGGTTAAAACACATACATTGAGAAATGGACTGTTGTTTGTTATAAAGGATAGAGCGAAATGATTTAATTGGGATGAGCTCAGGCATCTTTAGTTCAGACTGAACAGTAATCCAGGATGAGGGGGCGGCATTACTAAAAGCTTGCTTCCCTATTTCAGTTCGAACCCGAGGAACAGACAAATGATAAGTTTCACTTGAATGTAGGGCATACTGGCTTTTTGACCTATGAAGAAGGTAACATAGGTATAAAGACAACAGACCCAGAAGAACCTTGTAGATCCAGTGGGTGTAGCTTCTTATATTCAGAGAAGGCCACTCAGCTTTGGCATACAGTTCACAATGGTGAGTTAGTCTACGACAGCCTGTATCAAACCTCAGAGCACTATATGATAAACAGAGTTTAAAGGCTGAAGACATTTGGTTGAGGCATTCATATACAGTATAAAACATCTCCATAGTCAAGCAATGGTTAAAATGTTGCACCAAAACCAAATGTTTACGAGCTTTAAGAGAAAACCAGGATCCATTTCAGTAGTAAAACCCAAACTTAACTCTCAAATTGCGACCTAAATTTGCTACGTGTGCTTTGAAGGAAAGCGCCTGATCAAGTAAAAAGCCTAAATACTTGTAGCTGGACACTAAATTTAGAGAGTAAATCACATTATACTGAACTAACTGAAGACATGGGTGGTTTATAAATGCAGCAAACTGTTTTGAAGTATTAAAAGTGTTCAAGATGTCCAAAATCTTTATGCACAATGACCCAGAGACTATTTAGACTGTATGTCTCTGATGAGAAGATGATAGATGTTTACTCTATGATGACTTAAATCAACAAATGGTCTTAAACAATAACTTAATCCACTACAGAACGTTACGTTTACACATCTCTGCATAAATTGCATGTAAACGCATTAACCTTTCACAGAGTGACACTCACTACTCTTAAATATTTTTAAAAAAAGGGCTACTTTTTACTCATACTTTGAGTAATATTTACAACAGATACTTTCACTCTACATGCACTAAAGTAATGGTACTTTTACTTGAGTATGATTTTTAGTACTCTTTCCACTGATCATTTATTGAGTTTTTCTCTTTATTTTCCTCTTTAGGCTGTGGACAGAGCTTTCCGTCGAGGATGGGAGACTTTTGTTGCCAATCTGTACAGTGTGACGCTGACACCCATATCATCAACAACTTCTTCCTCCACACCATCAGACAAAACCCAACTGAACAAGAATCGTGTTTTGGCAGAATTTAGATAATAGTCAAACTTCCCGAGCTGCACCTTTTAATTTGAATCACTGAATAACTTGATTTGTTAATTTAAATGTGCTCATGTATTTAATATGCATTGTTGTACTCTGCATCAAACTTATAGCTGCTAATCGGATCATTATGTAACCTGACAAGAGAGGTCAATATTTGAACGTTTTATCAGTGTATAAATTTATCATCGCAGCACTAACTAAAGGGAGTGTGGATGATCTTTGTTCTCTCGTGAGGAAACATGTGGCTTATGTTATTAATTATCCCACGTGGAAGGTTTTTGAGCTGTGAACAGAAGGAGAGTTCCTGTACTTTGGCCATTAACGTGTACTCTTTCAAAGGGTTAACTTAACCCTCAAGAACAAATCTGGGAGCTCAAAGATGAAAAAAAGTCAACAAGCGGTACATCTCTGGCAATGAAGTGCAGAAATAATTGAGCCAAGAGATGGAGTGAATTATGGCTTTTGTGTTAGAGTTATTTATGTTCTGTTTCTTATTTACAAACCCATGGTTTTCAAATGTTGCATATGTAAAATGAAAATGATTTTGTCTTGTTTTATCTGCTTTGTGATGTCAAAGCAATGCTAATAAAAACAAAACTTAAACCCAACCTGTGTCACTTGATTCTGTGGTGCTAAATACAAAAGTAGTCAATTATTCTGGATTATTTTAGTAATATGATAGTGTGCTGCATGGTCTTCACATATAGCAAAATTCTCAAAATATATATAGTATAATAAATTTGTGGTTAAATCTTTATTTAATACACTAGCCATTATATTGTAGTTCATGAGAGTGGTCGCAAGAACAAGGTTTAGGTCTTCAAATCAACATCATTTCTGAAACTGAATGTAAAAATTACAGTTTCAAATGCAAACTCATTAGAGTCGTCAGATTTCCTTTCTTTTGTTACTGTTGTTCTTGGTCAGAAATGAACAGAAACGGTGACAAAGTTGTGACCTACATTAATAGGAACGCTAACAAAATTCAATATAATTGCAAAAAATTTTTGAATGAGATTTCTTGAGAATGTTGATGGATATAACTGTGCAAGACTATCAGTAGTATCCAATCATATACTTGTGTGCCCCAAAATAAGGGCCCAGTTTTTCAAAAATTGTAATCTGGATCAAATTGATCCAGATTTGTAAATCCCATATTTTGCTATCTGGGATTACCTGAGCTATCTTACTTTTATGACAGTTTTTTTAAAAGGAACATTGGGTTGGATCAATTTGATCCAAATACCAAATTTCAGGATTAACAAATCCGGTTTACCAGAGCCTTAAATGGAACCAACAGTGTAGTCTACTGGCTTAGCAAAGAACAACAGATAGGCAAAAAACAGTGGCCTCAAACAGCCATTGTTTGTTTTAAAGGTGCTGTATGTAAGTTTTTGACTCTTCTAAAGCATAAAAATACCATAATATGTTTGCAGATATTTAAGAAGCATTCAAGTGAACATACTTGTTTAACTGAAAAACAATGCTGAAGTCAGATATTCTGCTTTGAAATAGTTTTTTTCCGTGCCGGAACGCTGTCTTTGTTTAGGCAAATTTAACCTGCACAATGCCAGTTTAGCCAATTATAATTCAGCACCCCGGGTTGCCTTGTTGGAAAACAGCGTATTTCATTCATTCATTCAGTAAGGCTCTGAAAGCATGCGTCTGTGACCGAAATGGACAGTATCAGACGTCGAAATGAGACCGATTCAGTTTCACGTGAGGTTATTAATTAGCAAATGATATAAATATTACGAACGTAAACATTAGGTGAGCAGGTTACATTGTAACCACGTGTCCTAACAACACGCTTTGAGACGAGATACGCAGTGATAAGCCGTTTGGCTGTTTGCACCAGACGAAACAAGACAGAAATGTAAATACAGCCATTCAGAAGCACAGAATATGCACTCACCCACGAAATGGTAAGATTTATAATCTGTTTAAACTCACCTTGTTAGCATTTAGCACTGAATAAAGCACACAAAGTTTACCTGAGGTGATCACTGTCATAGGTTTCACATGTTCAGCTGTGAGAAATAGAAGCCGTTTCTAATATATCAATTTAAGGTGTTGGTTAGAACCAAAACTCCTTTTAATATGGAAAATATTCCCTCTATTGCGTGTCGTTGCTTTTATTTAGAACACAGTTTAAATCACTCGCTCCTGTACTCAATCTGGCATTCTGCGCGTGTGTTTATTTTTATCCACGAGTGCAATACCTAGATCAACCACTGGATGTCAAACTTACATACTGCACCTTTAATGGTAAGAACCAGAAACACTGCAAATAACAAACATTTGACATTTTTTTTTGTTTGTTCTAATACAATACTGCTTTGATATTGTTTTGGTCAGGGGCGTAGCAACCGGGGGGATATGTCCCCCTCACTTTTAGAGACAGACCATTTAGAAACAGGTGATTAATAATTATATGAATGTAAACATTTCATTTGGATCTCATACAGCTGCCCCCCATCCACCAGCCCCCACCCCTACCCCCTTTTAAAATGCCTGCTACGCCACTGGTTTTGTTGCTGTTGTTGTTTACCATGTCTTTTTAGATGTGACATGCTTCATATAAGCTTCAAATATGAAAAAATTCATATATCATCAGTAACCATTAAGTTTGTGATCATTTACTTAAAAATGTTAACGTTTTTATTGGTTCATTTGGTTCACAACTAAATCCACACTTCTGATGGGATAAGGATAATCCTGTTTTTTGTTTAATTTTTATATCAGATTCTAAATTCAAAGGTTTGAATAACCCAAAGGGCAGGTTTGATTTAAATCAAATGTAAGATTGGACTACATGGTCTGATGTCAATTCAAAATCCCTCTGTTACTTTTGAAAAACCCCATTTCCAAGATTTGATCTAATCTGTGATCCAGAAATCCACTGACTTACTTAAAAAAAAAAACAGGGACCCAGGAGATCTTTGTAGTATATTTAGATATCACATATAATATGTAGTGTGTACAATGCTGTAGGCCTAAAATGTATGCTTTTTATCACCATTCTCTTCATTAATACATTTTTATAAAGTTTCAAGTTTAATTTAAACTTTAATTTAGTGCATGTACAAATAAACCTCAGTTGCATTTTGCAACACTATATTATAAGTGTGTTAATTAGTAAATACGCTTTGTCCTCACAACCACTCATATGGATGTCAAGTGTACTGCAAAGATCTCAAATGTGGATTTTGGGACAGGCTCGTGCTAGGGATGTAGTTTAGCCATATCTACACGGACCTTAGTAGGTCCACCTGTTTGTTTAGCATGCTTGATAAATACAGATATAACGCCATCTAGTGGAAATGTGAAGCTTAAAGATGTTTTGACAAAAAAATCAATCATTTCACCTCCATTGCAAATAATTAATCTACAAAAAGCATGTGTTTTTCGACTTATATGTATATGTGATACTCTCATACGTGTGTTATAAATATGTTTATGGTTTATTTACCTGCCTCTTCGCGTCTACATTGCTTACTCTGCTGAATTCATCAATTGTTGCCATTTATAGAATGTGTATAATATGTACACTACAGCTAACATAATTGTCATCCGCATTTTGTGAAATTAAAATATCTATATAGGCTCTTTTTAAATTCACAAACAACATTTATAGACTACAACGTATGTTGGCGCTTTTAATGTTTTCCGATTACCTGATTGGTTGTCGTCAAATGGGCGTGTTTTTTACGTGTGACACGAATAAAAGGCGCCGAGCCCTTCCATCCGTCCATTTTGCTTCTTCTTCTTCATTGGTAAGGATTGTTGTATTCTTTTGCTGCAATGTAGTGTTAATAATTATTTAAGTGTTACAAACATGACCTAGGCGATAAAAGGACTGCCTGTTTTTTTCAGTTTGCTTTACGTCTTGTTTTTTTTTTAATATGGGCCTTTAGTAGACTGCTATTAGGAGTTGACATTCTGCTGGCCCACGAGCTTCACATATTATCTAAAGCCATCCAGGCTCAATTGTGACCATTTTTTGATTGTTTCATATTCTTCGCAAAGCATACATGTTAGATTATCTTAATTGTTGCCTATTTCGTGTTACTTTTGTTCTTTTCGTTTTTCACGAGATCTCTCAATGATGATAACTTTCACAGACCTGTACTGAAACCCTGTGATTGCACATTATTTATCTGACGTGAGATCGAGATGATTGCATCTTTTTAATTTTTTATAGTTTGTTGTTTATTTCCTGAGCTGTTCATAGTGAAGCACGTGTCTAATCAAGGGTTTTCTTTTGCAGCAACGATGACCACGACGACGAGCATGGGATCATGGAAAGGTAAGATTTGTAGCGGCCTGTAGTTTTAATGTCTTGACGCGGTGTATTCGGCTTAACATGCTGTAAATGGACCATTTCATCTTATTTGCACTTTTTAAATGCGTTACATTAAGGTTGGTTAAAAATACATGCAAGGAGCGTAACTTAGTGCTCTAATATATTTGCATTTTTATTTTTTAAATGCAGAAGATTAAGGGTTTGTGTTTTACTTGGTCTCAAATTTATTTGTTTAATTTTTTTTTTTTTGAAGGACCGCAGTGGACCTTTCCCAACTTGTGTCCTTGAGCAGAATAAGGTTTGTATTTTTTGCTACCTCACCTTGTTACTTGTGAACCAATAGGCATGATGATTTTAGATTACCGCCCCAGTCTGATTTATCTGACTGATTGGTACCCCTCTGACCTCGGTTAATGAATTTTACTTTTTAAATGTTTATTTTTGAATCCTTATTCATGTAGCGCTTTTTTTTTTCTTTTTTCTCCTTTGTTTCAGATGCTACCAGAATTTGCTGATTAACTGCAGTCATCTTGTGCAGGTACAACCCCCCCCCCCAATTATTATTAATTTTTTTTGTTGAGACATTTATACATTACATCAATTTAACATTACATCTGCAGTACCACTCTGGGTTCAACTGAGTCAGAATGAGCCTTAAACATTCTTAAACTCTGATCTTTTATTCGGTTAGGGCAAAGTTGCTTTTGTAAGTAACTCTATTACAATATTTAGTTACACTTAAAAAAAATAAATAACTACTTGTGGAAAGTTATGCTGTACTTTTTTTTTTAATTTTATTTTTTATGTATATTTCTGCATCTGCCTGAGGCTTCATCTCTTTCTAAACTTGAGGTGTATTTTTAAATGGAGGAGCTCTGCATTTAATGACAATGTCCAACTTGCACCTTTCTTTATCTAACCGTTGACTTGTCATAATTTTGGATAATGAGCATCAAAACAGTTTAAAGTGAAAGTTGGGTTGAGGCAGACTTTATTACTAGAACCGTAATTGTCCCAATGTATAATTGTCTAAAGTGTACCTTGTTCATTGTATTAAAATCAGTTTCGGTGCAATTTTTTTTTTTTTTTTTTTT